>CATOSE010000086.1:0-16600 GCA_951812265.1 Taphrorychus bicolor | reverse complement strand
AGTACAATATAGAATTAATGGTACGTCGTAGGGCGAAATCCGGCGGGCGTAATTGTTTTGTATTCTCTAGAATCTCGTGAGTTGACTCCGCGCATGGCTCTTGTCCTTCTCGCGGCGGCTGTCGCCGCCGCTCGCGTGTCCGCTTCGCCTCTCCGGACGAATGCGGCGCGACATGGCTTCCTGACCGGGAAACCTGGCCACCGTGCTCTTCACGTGGCCTCTCGTGCTCTCGCACATGAGTTCCAGGCTGTTCAAAAGCAGCATTTGCTGCAACTCCAGCTGTCACCTTCTGACATGCTGGTGCATGAGCATTTCCCTGCGGCTCACTCCCCGCGTTTCGACACCGACAGCATCGCCCACGTGGATCCGCATCGCTTGTGCGATGTGCGTGCCGGTGGCGCTTACATTCCAACTACAAAGACACCAGATTGCCTGCATTGTTCAGGCAACCTGGCTCATGCCCATGTTGCGTGCTCGTCCTCTCGTATTGATGAGCGCGATCTCGACTATGACATCCAGTCTCTACCCCTCCGCGTGGATCCGTGCTTCTCATGCATGCGTGCCGGCGGCATGGCGCCCAATTGCTTGCCAGATTGCACCGGTCTATTGCAACCTGCTGAACAGACTATTGACACAATGCGTGCTCAACTCTTTGGCTCGATCTCCGAGCCACATTTTAGCGTTCACCTGAATCGCCACCACCTGTACCTCGGTCACCTGCGCGGCGCATTGGATCACCCGTCAATTGTGTGTTCACGCCGCTCACAGCCCCTCGATATCAACATCATCACTCATGCTGGGTTGAGTGCCATATGGCCCAGCGGCCCACCGCGCACTGGCTACTGTCTCTCATGGCTTCAGTGTGCATATATGGTTACACCGCTCCTTGTCAAATGCAGCCCAGCACATATTCGCTTCTATGCTCGCGTTGCCGCTCGTACCCTGTGTGCCGCTACTGCGGATATGTACAGCCGCTTGCCCCATCTGGCCGCCTCCATCGCCGCCCGACATGTCCCAGCTTTTACTCACTATAAATGTGATGCTTATGGAACATACATGGCCACACGCGCCGCTCTCGACGCACTACTCGACCTTGGCGAATGGATTGCCGCTTCCACGTGCGGCGTTGCCTGTGTGGCCGGTTCGGGCCTCATCGAACGGCTCTGCCTACTGATCGATGCAACCAGCGAGGCTACTTACCACACCTTGCTGACGCCTCTGCGTGTGTATGTCCTTACTCGCACATGGTACCCTCATCGCCGCCGTCGCTCCTTCCGTGCTTGCATCACACCGGCCTCTATCACTGCAGACGTTGTGCGGGTTGCTATGTTTCTGATATGCGATGCCGCCAGCGTCGCTGCCCGTTTCACCACGGCTGCCACTCGCCGCCCCTGACCTTTGTGCTGCTGCTTTATATGTTCTGGCTACCGCTTACCGCTGGCGCCCCCGATGACGACTCCTCCAGCGGCCCGCGCTGCACCACTTTCGACGGTCAGAATGCTCATTTCACAGCGTGGTTTATCGGGTTTACCGGTTGGGTCTGCTGGCGCCGTCCTGAGCTCGCCAATCTACTGAAGAATGATGCCGCCAACTCGCGCCCTGTACCTGCTAACGCCAATATGCCGACGGATGCTGAGGCTAAAACCATCAAGGCATGGGACCTGCTGAATATACAGCTCTACGGTGCCCTGATCTCTTTTGTTTCTGCACCACTGCAGGCCAGCCTTTATGTCAGTGCAAGTAATGATGGTGTTGCAGCTGTTGCTAAGCTTCGCGAGCGATTCGCCGCTCAGGATAACGGCGGCGACCGTGCCTCAGCCCTCACACGTGTCATGATGCGCTACATTGATGAGAAGGCGCCCCTGTCCTTGGCTGATCTCACTAATCAGTATGATAAGATGCAGCTCGCTATCACCGACACCGTTACCGCTGGTGGAACGCGCCCCGATGAGCTTTTACTCGTCTCCATGTTCGAGAATGCACTGCCACCATCATATGCTCAGATCCGCCAACTTGTGCGCTATAAGGCACATCAGACCCTCGATGCCTACTATAACGACTTACTTGCTCAAGTCAAGGCCGAAATTGACTCCACCCGATCTACTACTCTTGGTGCTTTCGCCCTTCATGGCACGGAAATACCGCCAGGAGGGGGTCGTGGCCGCGGCCGCGACCGCGGTGGTCGCAATGGCGGTCGTGGAGGTCGTGGTCACGGCGGCGCTGGCATGTCTCCTAACCCTTGCTTCAACTGTCTGTCGGGCGAACATACTCGTGATCGCTGCAATGTACCCGCCGTCACATGTGACCATTGCGCAGCCAACCACAGGTCGGAATTGTGCCCACGTGGCCCTGGAGGGCCGGCACGCGATGCACTCGGTCCCAATGCGCGTCGCGCCCTTCAGCGCCAGGCCGATGCCGCTACAGCAGCTCAGAATGCGCACACCATCCAGACCGCTGCCGCCGCCGTTGCCACTCCGCCTGCTGCCCCCTTGCCTAATGATATGGCGATGCTCGCCATGCAGTATCGCGCATGGCAGGCTGGACGTGCCTCTAGTACGAGCACCTTGCCGGCGGTCCCTCAGACAGTTACCCCTCAGAACCTTGCACCTCCAGATGACTTTGAGGCTTTCATGTCTGCTGTTGGTGGGCAGCATGACCCTTCCGGTGCTATCCATCGTCGCGTCCACCTCTCATCGGCTGTTATACCGCACTCGCCCGTCTATACCGCCAAGGCAGGCTCGCCGCTCTCTGTGGTTGGATATGTTGACTCCCAGGCGACGCAGTTCGTGGTTCCATCTGTTGAGTTCTTACTGCGCATCGCAGATCCAAACCCTTCTTCCGCTGTTGCCACTGCCAATGGCTCTGTCTTGCCCACCGCCATTGGTGTGATCGGCCTGCATCTCCTAGATGCCTTGGGTAAGTACCACTATTTCGAGGTTCACGACGTGCTCGTCATGCCCACCTGCAGCCACGTGCTCTATTCGCAACCCTACATGCGCGAGCACCATGGTCTGCGGCATTATCTGGATGATGGCTACATCCTCCTACCGTCTAGTGACCGCCTGACCGTCAAGCGCCCGTCTTACTCCATGGAGATGACGTTTGGACCTCCCTCCTCTGCTCACCCCGCTCGCTCAACCGCGGCACCCTCTCGTGATAAGGGTGCTGATAGCCAGCAGCCTGTCCCTCAGGCTCTCCTATGGCAACGTCTCGGTTTCCCTAGTGAGCATGCTTGGCGTCACGTTCAGGAGGTTACGATCGACCACGGGCTGCCTGGCACGGCCCACCTCCGTTTTGATTTTGGCGTGACCGATGCTGTTGCACGTGCACGCTCACGTGCTCTGCCTTTCCATCGCCTGCGTGACCCGAACCAGCTTCCGTCACCTGGCAGTGTCCTGTACCTCGACTTTGCTGGGCCCATGATACCAAGCTACCCGCATAAATTCCGATATTACATCGGTGTGGTTGATGCCGGCTCGGGCTATTCTCGGCTCTTTGCCTGTCACTCGCCCAATAATGTTGCTGCACGTGAGGCTCAGGAGGTGTTCCTTTCTGATCTCCGCGCTCTCATGGGCCTTTCTCATCCGCTCTGCCCGCACGTTGTTGTTACCGACCAGGGCTCTGCATTTATGTCGCATAACTTCCGTGACTTTCTTGCACTCGATCAGATTCGTCATCGGCCTTCCGCTGTCTACACTCCGCAGCAGAACGCGTTTGTTGAGCGCATGTGGGGTACACGCTTTGCTACTGCGCGCGCCCTTCTCGCCCACGCTCGCCTCGGCCCGTCTTTCCACCCCTTTGCACTTCAGACCGCCAATTGGATTTGGAACCGCCTTCCCCTCGACTCGCGCGGCAACCTTTCCTCCCATTTCATCCTTGCTCGTCGCCATGCTTCCCTCGCCTACCTACGTTCGTTTGGTTGCCTTGTCCGTGTGCTTGTTCCGCTGCCCGTCCGTGACGGCGACCGTCACTTTGCGGACCGCGGGTACCTTGGGATCAACCTCGGCCCCTCAGAGCAGTCGCCTGCTACTGTTGTTTATGTGCCTGGCCAGCGTCGTTTCTTTGTCACCCGTCAGGTGGTGTTCTACGAGGACGTATTCCCCGGTACTCGTGATGTTGATTCCGCCTGGCTTGAGGTGTCTGCTGCGCCTGGCGACGAGGGGGTGGCGCTGGTGCCTGTTGATGCGCCTCCTAACGCGCAGCCCCTACGCATTGAATCTTCGCCAGATCGCCCACCTTCGCAGCTCCCGCCTCCTCAGCCTGCGGAGCCTATCCGTGTCTCTCCCGGCACTGAGGACCCTGTCCCGCCAGCTGCCGGCGACGCTCTGCCGTCACCTCCGCCAGCACCTTCTCCTGCTACGAATGCTGGGCCGTCGTCACCCGCACCGTTCACTCACCATCCGGTTACTGGGCGCCGCCTCCCGAAACACGACTCTGGGCTCCCTACTGACCCTCAGTCGCACACCTTTCGTCGTGTGCTTCCCCAGCGCTCGCGTGGCAGCCACTACACCAACCCCACCGTCGCCACCACGCCTGGTGCCATCCTCAATGCTGTTCTTCTTATGGCTGCTATAGATTCAGGGTCTCCTGCCTTTGCATACGAGACCAACATCAGCGGCCTCGATCCAGTTTTCACCGTCACGTCCACTGCTGATTTTGGTGACATCCCCATCCCTCGTGGGTACCGCCAGGCGCTCACATCTCCATGGGCCGACTACTGGCGCGAGGCCATCGCCGCTGAGCTCAATGGCCTGATTGCTAACCATACTTGGGACGTGATGCTCGCCATGGACATGCCCGAGGGCAGCAACTTGATGAACTGTCACATGGTCTTTACCGTCAAGCGTCTCTCCGATGGCGTCATCGAGAAGTTCAAATGCCGTCTTGTCGCCAACGGCAACACTCAACGGTACGGTGTTGACTTTGATCGCATTTTCAGCACCGTTGTTAAGATCAGCACCATCCGGTTGGTCCTTGCGGCTGCGGCTGCGCATGATTATAATCTCACCTCGATTGATGTGCGTCAAGCTTACCTTCAGGCTACAATCTCTGAGGACCTTTACATGCGCATGCCGCCTGGTTTGCCGTCCACTGATTCTCATGGCCGTCAACTGGTGGTCAAGCTCCGTAAGAGTCTATACGGCCTTCGCCAAGCTGGACGCGAGTGGGGCTTACTCCTCACATCCTTCCTCGTTTCATGGGGTTTCAAGCAGTCTGCCGTTGATGTGTGCCTCTATACTTACACCAAGGGCGACAAGTTCATTTGGCTGCTTGTGTGGGTCGACGACTGCGTCATTGTGGACAACGACCATACCCTTCGTGATGCTTTTGTTCGTGCCCTCAATGCGCGCTTTCCGTTGAGCGATAAGGGTGTGCTCGAGTGGATTCTTGGTGTGAAGGTGACTCGTGACCGCAAATCCTCTACTCTCACGTTGTCACAGGAGCTGTATGTCCGCGACCTCATCAAGCGCTTTGCTCATTTGTTGTCCGGCGTACGCCGTGCGGTCGAGTCGCCAATCGATAGCAATGTCGCCCTCTCTCCCGAGCAGTCGCCGAAGGCCGGCACCGCCGAGTATATTGCGATGAGTTCGTACCATGATGAGTACATGTCACTCGTCGGCGCGTACTTGTGGCTTGCAAACGTTTCACGCCCCGAACTCTCTTTCATCTCCTCTCAGCTTGCTCGTTTCGTGTCCAACCCTGGTAAGGTCCATTTCACAGCGGCGGTGCGCGTCCTCGCTTACCTCTCTTCTACTCGTGATCGTGGTCTTGTTTTTCGCCCTCGGCGTGCGTTGCCCTTGCGCATCTACGTCGACTCTGATTGGGCGGTCAAGTTTTCCATCTCGGGTGCCATCTTTACCTTCATGGGCTGCCCCGTTCATTGGTTTGCAAAGACTCAACGTTCAGTTTCCATGTCCAGCACTGAGGCAGAGTTCTTCGCCGCCATGATGGCAGCACGTGATGGTGTTCACCTGCGCGATGTACTTGTAGACCTGTCCCTCTTTACGCCAGGCCCTACCACTGTGCGCTCGGACAATAAGTCGGTCTCTGACCTCGCCCTTGACGCCATTGCCTTCAAGAAGACCAAACATATCATGCGCGCTGCCGAGTTTCTGCGTGACTTGTGCATGCGTCAGGTGTTTGCCGTTGTGTGGATCTCTGGAGAGGAAAACCCGGCCGATATCTTCACAAAGGGTCATTCGGTGCCTGCCTTTAAGGCATACATGCGCATTCTCGATAAGCTTGACGGTGTGGACTGATTATCTACGCCCTCGCCGCGCTTGAGCCACTCGATTGCTCTCATTTTCCTCGTTTCGCTGCGACCGTCTTCGGTGCTGTTCCTTGCGGCTCATGCTTCTGTGCCCTCACCCTTGGCTCGGTCAGGAGGGGGTATTGCACCGCGTTGCGGACAGTACATTACGGACAGTACAATATAGAATTAATGGTACGTCGTAGGGCGAAATCCGGCGGGCGTAATTGTTTTGTATTCTCTAGAATCTCGTGAGTTGACTCCGCGCATGGCTCTTGTCCTTCTCGCGGCGGCTGTCGCCGCCGCTCGCGTGTCCGCTTCGCCTCTCCAGACGAATGCGGCCCGACACAGACAGATGCCAATTCGTCAGCGAGCGGCAGTGGCGGCCCAACAGGTTAGACACTCGCTTGACGGTAGCTTCAGCTAACCCATTCGACCGGGGGTTATTAGGTAATATGTGTACCTTCCGGAACCCCGCAAACCGGCCAAATTCCTCGAGTAAAGAGGTGTCGAAAGCATTATCTGACACCAGGGTCACCGGAAACGAGAAGATACTGAAAACATAAGTGAAAAGGCACTGGCAAACCTCCTTAGCAGTCGTGGACTGGCAGGGGATGGCCACGGTCCATCGTGTAAGGGCATCAACGACGACGAGCAGGTAGGAGTATTCCGTTTCGCCCGAAGGTACTAACCGCTTGTGGTCGATGTGGACAGTATGAAACGGATGCGGGGGCTCCTCCTTAGGTTCGGAGTGGACGTGAGGGAGAGCCTGGGTGCTCATGGCACTGCACCGCTGACAGTGGGCCACACACCTTTCGCAGTCGCTCTGCATGCCTGGCCAATAATACCGACCGGCCAAATGGTAATACAACTGCTTAGGACCACGGTGTCCGGCCGCTAGCGGGCTGCTATGGGTAGCCACAAGTAGTTTATGTCGCTGATGGTAAGGGACAACACATCGTAGCCCGTCCGGCCCGTTATGGTGGAGTATTCCCTCAACCATAGAGTAGGAAGAGCGGTACAACCTTGCTACCAGGAGATACCCGGGCTCCGCGGTCGAGTGCGCCTTCGTCTCTAGTTTCGCGATGATACGGCGGAGGTGCGGGTCCTCTAATTGCTCCACTCGCTTCACTTCCCAAGGAGTGTCGTCCGGCTCTTCCACACTCGCCACGCGGGTAGGGGCTAGCCGGCCTAGGGGCGGAGCTGTTAATAGCTGTCGCCGTACCCATCGTTGGATTCGTCTCGCCGCGTCTCGTTCTGGTAGGTACAGCCCTGATTGACGCGGTATCTTTGCAACTCGGGCACCGCTGGCCGCGTAGGCCATCACGGCCGAGTCCAACTCGGCCCGTGCCACAGTCTGCTTCGTGGACCACACGTCGGCGCTGGACCAGCCGTACTGGGACCATCGGCCAAGTAGTTCGGCTTGGCTAGGATCCAAGCTTGCGGTCGCCTTAGTGATCATTGGCATGCCCTCGTTCCGGTGCAGTGAGACGGTCGTGAGGAGGGAGGCGATGAGCCTACCGTACCCCTTCGGGACACCTTGGGTCAGGCCCCTGTAGGAGAAAGACCCCTCCTCGAACCCCATTGCCGTGGTGGTCTGGGCCAGTGTGCCTCGGAAGCCGCGGGCCCAGCTATAGGGGCCATACATGTTCGACGAGCCAGGATAGCGGTCCCAGCGGCTGTGGCCTCCTATTCCCCTTAACCCGAGACGCTTCCCAGCGTGATCGCAGCACAGGTCGCACCAGACTGGGTCGCTGAAACCGACCAGGCGATGACGGAATACCCGATGCCCGAACATGGTGCCGCACAGGAGGAGGATATTCGGGGTACAGTTGTCGAGTTACTCCTCGGCGCCAGCCACGTTCTCGATTGACCAAGGGACGTAGACTCCGTCCTTGGCCTGGCGCGCCGCCTGGTAACGACTCAGAGCCCCGGCGACAAACATCAGCCGGGATGGCTCGGGGGGAGTAGCGAGGCGGAGGTGACGAAGCGCGGTGTGGCTGGCGCACGGGGGACTAGCGTGGAGCATGTCAGGGGGAGGGCAGTCGGGGGCATGGCCGTGGCGGTTAAGGCACTCCCAGAACGCTTGGTCGTCGAGGTCTTGCTGATGGTATTGCATGTTTGCGACAGCATCGCGTATGATCCAGCCACAAGTACTGGTGCGCGGCCGTAGGATCATCCCGTAGGCCCGGGGCTGGGGAAGGATGTCGAATCCGTGCACCTCGCAGCCCGCCATCACTGCGCCCCGCGACACCGTTCCCTCGCCACAGAACAAGTCATAAATCACGGGTAATCTACCATGCGTCGCCTGGAAGGCGGAGACGTATTGATTCCAGTGGTCGAGCTCCTCCTCAGCCTCCTCGTGTCCCCGCGCGAAGTCAAGATCATCGTCTTGCCGTTGCATCACGAAAGCCTCGATCATATGGTCGTGGCGCTGGCTCTCCTCTGGGTCCGGTCTTCCCTCGGACGCCGAGACGGGGGCTAGGCTGATCGGTGCCGTCTGCCCCCACGTGGGTGGTCGGTAGTCGGAGCCCCCGAGGAGATGCTGGCCATGGGTTTCGCTCATGCCTGCCCATATGTCCTGGACTGCCTGTTCAACCCTAGCCTCGACTAGGGTGTACCTCTTGGTGCCCGCGTTGAAGGACACCAGGCGTTGGAACAGGTCATCTTCCAAGTCCTTGGTGTCGATGTCGTCATCGTGATACGTGGGCTTGATATACTCGGGATCCGCAGCGTATCTCGACAGATGGTCGGCCACAAAGTTCTCCTGTCCCACGCGGTAGGCGATCCTGAGGTGGGGCAGGTACGTCCCTAGCTCTACCCCCCAGCGTTGCAGCTTCGGAGGCCGTGGGTGGTTGTAGTTGGTAAGGATGCTCGCGGCCACGGTGTTATCGGTATACAATGTCGTTGGTCTACCGGCGATGAGGCGGTGCCAAGTCTGGCAGGCCAGGAGGACCGCCGAGGCCTCCTTGTCGAAGCTTGCCCATCGCCTGGCTGTGGCATCGAAGCATTTAGAGAAATATCCTAGCGTTTTGAGCGAGTATCCAGCCGATCGGCGGCTAGCGTGCTGTTGCAGGAACGACGCGCCAGGATCTTGGGCGAAAGTGGGTCTCATGGGCTCATCATCGTACTGCGGCTTACGCTGCCATTGCATGAGGACGCCCCCAGCCGCAACACCCGAGGCATCCGTCATGATGACGAATTCGGCAGAGGGGTCAGCGAGGTCCGGGTGCGAGTTCATGCAGTTCTCGACCAGCGCCTGTTTCAGGGTCCGGTAGGCCGTGTCGCACTCCGGGGTGTACCGCTCGTGCCAGGGTCTGGGGTCGTCTTGCTTGAGGAGGGCGTACAGTGGGGCGGCCACGTCGCTAAGCATAAAGATGAAGCGCCTATTGAAAGTGATCATCCCCATGAAGCGTAGTACCTCCTTAGGGCCCGAGAGACGGTCCGGCATGTTGCGTAGGGCGGCCACCTTGGCCTCATGCGGTTTAATGCCTTCCGGCGTAATTCGATAGCCAAGCACCTCCAGGTACCGGTGGAGCAGGTGGGATTTGGACGGTTTCAAAGTAAAACCCGCGGCCACTAGTCGGCCGAAGACGATCTTCAGCATTTCACAGTGCCCGAGGACCCCGGTACCAGGGGTCCCTCCTCCGGTAGCGATGGTGATGTCGTCTACCCAGGTGTTCACTGAGCCGGTTCCAAGGTTCCGGTTCGGGTCGGCTCGGCCGTCCTCGGGGCGTTTGACGTACCCTAGGGGCACATCTTGGAGGCCGCGGAGTACGTGCATCATTGCCCTACTGTAGACTGCCGGCATGTTGGCGATACCGTAGGGAGCCACCTTCCATTGGAAGATTGTACCGCCGCAGGCCATGGGTAGGATGAACCCCGTCTTGGGGCGATCTTCAGGGGCGATGACGAACTGGTGGAATCCTCCTGCTGCGTCACACAGGGAAGCGTAGGGCCGTCCGTGGAACATGTGGAGTACGTCAGCCATGTCTCCTAGCAATCCCGCGTCGATTTGGGTGGCGGCGTTTAGCTTGCGGTAATCGACTGCTAGTTTCAGCTTGATCGTATCGGCCGTGGAGTCCTTTTTGATAATGCAGAGGACGGGGGAGCACCAATCTCCCGCGCCCGGCTCGATGAGGTTGGCTTTCAGCAGGCCGTCGATTTCTTGCCTGACCGCTTCCACGTACTTAGTCGGGATCGGGTAAGGTTTTTGTCGGATCGGGGCCGACTCAGTAGGCAGTCGCAGTACGCAGAGTGGATGGGTGGCTGTGTCTGGTACCTTGGCTTTCCGTGTCCACACCTGGTCTTCTTCGGCGGCTGCGCGTACTATTGGATCAAGGGTTCCTTCCTCAAGGGAAAGTCGTTTGGGCTCCCGCATTCCGGTATCGTAGCAATCGTCAAGTGGTAGTCCGAGGGATTCCAGATTGCTTTTTATCGATTGTAGATCTAATATGCGTTGGCCGTCTTCCCCTACATCGACGGCTCCTCCTTGCGAGAAGGGGCGCTGTTGGTGAGTTAGGTTGTCCGTGTATAGGCGGATATTCGCTGAGTCCAGTCCTTCAAAGCCGGCTGAGTCCACTTCGGGGATCGTTCGGTCACGTGGTGTTTGGGCACTTCGCTAGCGGGTTCGAGGTCGCTAGTCGCGTTGCTGGGGGTTTGGCTGCTTGTCTGTACGGTATCGACCCCGAGTAGCGCGGTTCCGTACGTGAGTAGCAAGCCCTCGGAGTCCGGGTCCTGACAGTGGCTCACCTCGACCATGGGCGTACCCTTCATCACCACCACCTCGCTGTTGGAGAAGTTGGATACCTTGTAGAACCCATAGCGCGTCCGGGACTGGTGGACTGCTATCGGGGCGGCTGTGGAGTAGCGCAGACCGTCGGCGCCGTCTTCGACGAGGTGGAATTCAGTGAAAGTTACCGCGAACTCTGGGGTGGGGATAATCCCAAGGGACCTGTTGGGGCCCGGGAGGTCCTGATCGAATTTGAACAGGACTGCCTCCGTGTCTCCGGGTGCGATGGCAGTGCTCTTCTCACATGTCCCCGTCGTTAAAGGGTCCGCAGTGGAGTGCAGGTTTAGGAAGTCCACTGATTGGAGGATGTCGCGTCTGTTCTTGGCCTTCTCCGTTGCGCTCTCATGCGGGCTACCCCTTCCCAGGAGGGGTCGTGGGTCCGTTCGGTTGCCTTTGCCTAGGACTGCCGGCGGCCTTTCGATGGTGATCACGTCCGTGTTTACCGTCTCTGCTGCGCCTTCCTGTGGGTTACCCCTTCCCGGTGGTGGACGTGGGTCCGTCTGACTACCTTTTCTTAGGACAGTGGGCAGGTCCGTGTCCACCCCACCCCCCTCCCCAAAGGTAGGGGGAGAGGGGGGGCGGGAACGAGCCTGCCGAGGTGCGTGCCGACGTGAGGCCCTGCATGTCGTGAGGGAGTAGATCGTGCTGCTCGTCTCGTCGACGCACAAGAGCTTTCGGCCACTGGTATAGAAGGCGACGGGGTGGGTGTCGGGCTTCCATCGGGCGGAGGAGGCGGGCGTTGGCGTGGGTTGGTCGCCTGTGAGGGGAACAGCATCGGCGGGTAGGTTTTGTAGAGGCTGCCCGTGGTACATGTGCATGTTACATATGTCGATGACGATGCCGCGTGAGACCAGCGTATTGGTCCCTAGTAGCATGGGGACCGCTAGGTCATTGAAAACGAAGGCGAGCGTTTTGAATTGTACGTTGCCCATAGTGATTCTGAGCTCGCAGGCACCGATGACGTGTAAGGCGGCCCCTGTGACCCCGTGAAATTTCATGCGGGTGTCCTGAACTCTGCGATCCCCAGCCATGTGGCTTCGTCCACGTGGAGGGCGGTCCAAGCGGCCCCAGAGTCGACCACCGCCGAGATTTCGCCGCTCGGTGCGCCGTCGGTCGGGCCCGCGACCTTCATTTTCGCCCGCATGCACCCCTTAATGCTGGACGCGAGGTATATGTTTTCGGACACCTCGGTGCCGCAGGCGACGGTTAGGCATTGGCGGGTGTGGTCTCCGAGCTGGTCGTTCCTATCTTGGACTAGGTCCCCGCGCCACGTGCACTTTGGGTTGTCCATGGGGTCTGCCGGGCGTTTAGCGGCGGAGGGACTCGGGTGGCCCAGGTGGTAGTCGAGTAGCTTGGAGAGGGATTGCGCGGAGGATGCCCTTGGGGTGTGCGAGTTGGAAACGGGGTCCGACCGGGCCGGGTCCCTTATGGGGTCCGTCCTCGACGCGTCGTCGCCCGAGCCGTCCGTGTCATCGTCGCCGCTGGCATCACCCGCATCGGGCGAGGGTGGTAGGGGTCGCGTGCGGCGGGCAGGTCTACCCTCCGCTCTCGCATCGAGGCAGTCTTGCCGGAGTACGTCGAGGAGGTGGTACATAGCTTGGGCGAGTCGTCGTCCGGTCACTGTTCTGGCAAGGAGAGTTCGGACATCTCCTGCGATGGTCCGTAACGAGGCTTCGACCGCGGAGGGTGCGTCGGCGTAGGCCGGGGGTATGTCGGTGTCGGGTGGGCTATCCTCCGACTGGCCCCAGGCGTTGTCGCCGACAACGAAAGAGTTATCGGCGAGCTGCAGGGCGTCGGCGGGCGGGAACGCTGTGCGCACTCTTGTCCCAAAAGAGGCGGGGAGAGGTGCGTGGGGTGATGGGTGACGGGGGGTACCGGGTAGCGGGGCTGGTGTCCTTTGCGTCGTGGATCGCGAACGCCACCCGTCGTGGGGTGCGAGTGGCGGTCGGAGACGTCGTCGCGGGGGCGGGGAGCGATGTCGGCCCTATTGGGATGGCCGGCGTCGCGAACGCAGCACTCGCTTTCCCCGGGGGACTGGCGACGGCAAGGGCAGAGGTTACCTCGCCGTCGCCCGTCCACCCCTATTTAGAGCCCTGGGGCGGGCACTGTGGGAGGGACTCCGTTGGTTCGTCCTCCTCCTCCAGGAACCGGCTGCGCTCGTCGTACGCATCCTCCTCTCCGGCGTGGATCATGGCCTGGAGGCTCCGTCCTGGGAAGGTGATCCGGAGCCGGCGGGAGGCTTGGTAGTCCGCCTTCTCGTGCGCCGGCCTGCTGCTGTTAAAGCGGCTACCACAGATAAAGGCGTGCGGGCACCAGGCGGTGCCGTGGGCCTCCCCACATAAAATGCAGGGCCCCCCTTTGCGCATGTACTCGGAGAGGGGGTCGTCGGTGTCAGTGGGTTTAATGCCGTGCTGCTGCATTTTCTCGACGAGTTCAGCGGGGAGTTCGTCGAGGCGGTTAGGGGGGGTACTCCTCCATCGAGCGGCGTGGTCTAAATCCGGGCGGGCCGTTCGGGGGTCGTCCACGGAACCCACCGCGGGACGGCGCGGCGGGTGTGTATGCCATCAGGTCGTTCGGCTCGACCGTGCTAGCCGGCTCGGTCTCCGCCTCGCAGGTGAACTGGCTGCTACGCAGGCCTTGGCGCGCGGCTCCGTTACGTACCTCCTCGCCGATACGGGTGCGTGCGTTCGCCTTCTCCAGCTCGCGAAGAACATTCGTCATGGTGGATTCTTGTTGGCGTAGCATCTCGAAAAGGGTTTCATGCGGCGCGAGTGCGGGGGCAGCGGTAGTGCGAGGGGTGGCGCTAGTCGCCGGCGCGGTCGCACTCAGGGCAGCTACCATCGCTGCAGGGCGAGGGAGGTTATCATCTGCCTCCGCTACTGCCGCTCCGGTGCTCCAGCCAGCTTCAATCATGTGAAGTGGGAGGGCTACGTGGGAGACGGCTCCTTGGCCCTCTAGAATTGCTCGGATCTGTGTAACCACTTCCCTGATCTCGTCGACTGTGACGATGCCCTGGAAGTATTTGTTGAAATTACAGCTACCCGTAGTCGGGAGTCGCCGGCCTACGAACTGCGGCATGGTAGCCATCTGAGAGAAAAGGACCACTCGGTCGCTCGGGGATAGCCAGGCGTCGATGGTGAACATGAGCTCGGGGAGGTAAGCGCTCAGCGCGCCGGAGTGGTCTGACGCCGCGAGGCCCGGATCGAGCAAGAGAGTGGGCGGTCGAGTGCCACCATGGCGCGGTGGAGGAAGGACACCACGGTATCGTCAGGCCGGCCCCGCGGCAAGTATGCCTCCCGGAGGTCGCCGTGGGCGAGGGTAGTGATCTCGATAACTTTCGAGAAGTCCATTCGGGCACGCACTTCCTGGAGGACGCGTTTGAAGCAGGCCTCACGTACGGCCGACGCGTCTCCGGAGGGTTGTAGTAGTATAGGGGGAGACTGACGGGTCGGGTCAGCCTGATAGGCCTTGAATTTCGCGTGCGCGGCCGTGAGCCACCCCTGGCTGCGTAGTTTTTTCGCGAACACGCTAGCCCCACTCTGGTCTCCCTTTCGGTCATTGACAAGGAGTTCCAGGTACTTGGCGATGAGGCATGAGTAAAAGCGTGGGTCATCTAGCTGCGGTTCGTGTTCGTCTACGTACCTCTGGACGTGGCCCAACCATTCCAAGAACCGCTCGTTGAAGTCGGTAATGGACTCCTTCCTTCCGCGTGCCGGCGCGTCCCTATAGGTTTGCTCGAGGCTCTTGAAAGAGCTCGGGCCGTGGGGAGCATTCCCGATAGGTCCCATCACCGTCTGGGGGCCGGCTGGGTTCAGGGGAAGCGGGGGATTAGCCGCTCGGAAGCTGGTGAGGGCTTCGTGGATCCACCGTTGCGTGCCGGCGTCGATGGCCGTCGCCTCGTTCGTGGCTTGGGAGAGCAGGACGTGGGTGGCGGAGTCTTTGAGGTCTACCTCTACCTGTCTCCACTCATGCCACGCGGCGAGAATCGTGGGTTGGCTATGTGAGTATGATTCTCTCAACAGGCCACCGAGTTCCTGCTCCACGTGGCGGGTCTGCGTCCCAGCTGCCGCGGTGTCGGACAGGTCGAGGGGGGGCAGTGAGACGCACAGGAGCACGTGTACGGTGTCGCCTTCGCCGTGGCTCTTGGGGCGAGCCGAGTAGCTGGGATACTCGGCTCCGCCACGCTGACTGTTGGTGCTCGCGGCCAGGTAGGCGGCCACGTCGTCCATCCGCCTCGCGTGGTAGGCGAAGCCGGGGTCGCAGAAGTTCTGGCTTAGTCTGGTGCTCCAGGCGCTGCGGACGTCGGCCAGGACGTGGGTGAAAACGAAGTGGTAGGATTGGTCCAGGTGGATCGGCATGGTCGAGGCGGGATAGAACGGTATCGCCTTGACCATCAGGATAGAATCTATGAAGACTGCGGGTCGGCCCGAGTTAGCACGTTGCTGGAACACCCCGAAATGGATGACCGTGTTCCCAGGGCCTTGGCCTGGGGTGCTCTGAGTTCTAAGTGCGGTCGGGGATGGGGTTCCCTCCCACATCGGGGCTGCCGCACCCTCCTGCCTAAGCCGCCGGTTCGGGGAGCTTCCGAAGGGCTCGGGCGGGGGTCGGTCGTCGGGGCGAGCGTGCCGACCTGACCGGCGGGCACCTGTCTCCCATTCTGGGTCAGGGTGGCGACCCTCGACCCCGTACTCAGCCCCCCGGTAAGGGGGGGGCTCGCGGCATGGTCGCGGCTCCGCATCCCTTGGGGGCAGCGTCGGGGGGGGGTTTGCGGAGCTCACAACTCTAACGCTGGGGGGTGGTGCGTCGAGTTGAGTCTGCAGGTGGTCTACCCGGTTAGTCAACAGCTGCATCCCAGTAATGATGGATTGGAGCATGTTGGCGATACCTTCAGTCGGTTCGGTCGGCCTTCCGGTCACTGGGTCTCGTGAGTCGGGGTATCGCTCTTGGGGTTGCGGTCCGGCGGTCGCGACCCGTGTCGGATCGACGGATGGGCTAACGTCCGTGTCGTCATCTCCTCGCCAGGCTAGCCGCCTGCTCGCTCTAGTGTGGCCGGTGGATGCCCCGCCTGGAGGTGGGTGTATATGCGGGCGGTTACCCCTTCCGAGGACAGAGGACGGTTCATTGATAATGATTGCGTCCGTGTCCGTGCCATCCCCCTCCGGGGAGGAGCGGCACCCAGGGGGGGGTGGGCTGGCAACGTCGCTCAGCACTTGGGGCGGGCGCGGTGGGGAGGTGGACTGGGTCGAGCGGGCCGGCGTGAGGACGGGGTCGTTTCCCTCGATCCGGGGGGGCTGCAACGGGTGGGGTCGGGCCGGGTCGAGGGCTGGGGCGAGCAGGTCCCGGAGCGGTTGCGGGGCAGTCGTAATGGCGTGGACAGCGAGTAGGCGGTGGATGGTGGCCCGCAGGCAGTAGTCGGCGAACTGGAGGAGGTCGCTGGCGCGCGTCCGGGCCTCCCTTAGAAAGTGGTGAATCGCGAGCGAGTCGTATGCCCAGTCCTCGAACCGCGCCAGGGCGCCCTGATACGATGGTCCCAGGAGTATGACGACGCAGGCGTCGGC
>CATOSE010000085.1:0-14584 GCA_951812265.1 Taphrorychus bicolor | reverse complement strand
CGGCACTGCTCATCCGCAGGTGGGCATTTTGATGGGAGTCTCGCATACAACCTACTTCATGTCAGACTCTTTGGCGCATCTCGCAAGAAGCAAGATGTAAAGTTCTACGACACGGCAAAGGACATTCAGGCAAAGTCCAAACTTCCAGACGGCTGCAGGGCGTCCGACTTTGAAACACGCGCTCACGCGTGGATTTTCAAAATCCGTCCTCACTTGCGCCAGACTTACGCAGATGAAGACGCAGCAGAATTCATCATGGACATGATCCCCAAGCGGGTCGGCGCCGATGCACGCCGTATCAAGGCAGAGCTGCAAAGGGAGGGCACTTTTACCAACCTCGTTCACCTCACTGAGCAGCTGAAAGATATCATCTACGACGATCAGAACGCGTCACCCGCTACCCCAGGCCTCTTCACTCTTGACGCAGGATTATCAACTACTTTCAACATCACAGAGCTGTCCGAGGCTTGCGGCGTCGCTCTCGCCGCGCCTGGTGGCAGGGGCGGCGGCAGGCTCAACGGCGCCTTTGCTGCCACCGACGGTAAGAAGTGGTGCGACAAGTGCCCTCACGTCTTCAACGGTAAGGAGCGCCCTTGCATTTGCGACCCTTACGCAGAAATGCAATGGCCAGTTTCTCTTCATGATCAGGCAGAGCGAAAGAAGGAGCTCCTGGCCAAGAAAGTCAAGAACGCGCGCGAGGCCGGCGTCACAGCGGCCAAGATGACCAATCCCTCCGCTGAGGCCATCGCTGCGTATAAGAAGCGCGCGGCTAAGGCCGCCCGCGGTCGCGGCAAGCCAGGTACTCCCGCAGGCTTGAGCGCAGACGCACCACCCTCCACCGAAGCATCGCAGACTGCAGATGGCGCCGCCGTCGCCGCTGCGTCCGTCGAGCAGTTCTTCGCGGGGCTGACCGACCTGTCGCTGCCGGCCATCTCCGTGCCGCCGGCCGACGGCCAATTCGACGATGCCGACGGCGAAGGCGGCGGCGAGCAGCCTCTCGCAGACGCAGAAGATGGTGTGCAATGGCTAGGTGACGAGTGCGAGCTGTTTTGGTACGTCGTAGGCGATGCTGGCGGGCTCAGGCTCCAATGCCTCGCCGGCACCCACGACGACGTCGGTCAGCTCAACCTCACCGCCGGCTCGTCGTGCATTAGCTTCGGCACCGACGAGGCAGCCGCGCGCGCCCACCTCTTCGAAGCCGAGAGCAATGCTCCCGCACAAGGTGAGCAGCCTCCGACGCAACTCGCTCGGCCGCCGGTCACACCATCACCGTCGATGGACCTGCATTCATCGGCGCCATCGAGCGGCTCCAACCTGATCCAGTTTCAGGATGACGCCATCGCTCCGCCGCCGCCGCTTCCCAACACGGCATCTCTCGTCTCCGGGCTAGGTGGTGCCCCCGATTTACATGTCGCGGCCCAAGTGAAGGTTGGCCAAATTAGCCCACACTCGGCGCTCTTTACATCAAATGACGCCAAAATGGGCGACCATCTCGGCATTGCCCCGCCACCACCGATCCCAATGATGAGCAATAACACTGAGGGATCGGCAGCGACACCGCCCAGGCCTCCCATCTTTCAAACTCCCTTGCTAACCGGCCAATCCCGCACGGCCGCCCGCATGGCTCCTCGCACCGGCCAAGGCGGCCAACCATATGCACACGGCACGAGCGCCCCCGCGTCTGTCACCACCGGCACCCTCGCCCCCGTTGCCGAGAGCGGCGAGATTCGCCCGATAGGCCGGCAGGTTAAGCCCGGCACGCGATTCTCAACCATCACCAACGAGGTCGACTCACCGCCGGGCGGTGCGCAGCTCGTCGTAGGCGGCTATCTCATTCAGAAGCGCGCCGACGGATCGGTGCGCGTCGGCCAAGGCGCCGACGGCTCTTCCTCCGCTGCCAACACCCTCGCCGCTGACGCCGAATCGCCGCCTTATCGCGATTACGCCCCACCGGCGCCAGTGAAGCGGTGCGCCGCCGGAAGCAATGTGCCGTTAAGCGCCCAAGTTGCGATGCGCACGCAGGCAAAAACCAGCGCGGCCCAGATCGAGATCGCCAAGCCGATCCGGGCGGCGCCTGCGGCGGTTGAGGCGCCTGACGGCGGCAACGCCGCGCGCGCCTCAACGCCATCCGACGGCGCCGGCGCGGCGGCCCCCGAAATTCGTGGTACGGCCGCCGTTCCTTCGTGCGTCTCATCGCAAGAGGGTAGCTGCCCGCCTAAGCTTAAGCCGCTCGCGGAGCTATCTCACACGCGAGCAGACACGTCATCACCCGAGCCTCATGTAACCCACGAAGAGCGAAACCCCTCTGAGCACTCGGTGAGCGCGGCTTCGATCCAACGCGCCAGTGCGATGAAGTCATCGGGCGCCCTCGTGGGGGAAGTTGGCCCGAGGGATGGCGCGGGCGTACTTGACCGTAGGATCGAGCGCCTCCACTTTCTCGAGCCGATCGCCTCTCTTACGTACACTCAAAAGGCGCTGATGGCCCTCGCGGCCATGTCATTATTCTTCATGACGATCGCCTTTCGGTACACGTCTAACGCCGCCTCCTCCATGTTTGTGGGCGGCGCCGCCTTCGGCATCTCTCTCGACGTCTTTCATAACGGCGCTCATCGCCTCGCTCACGCCCTCAAGTGTCTCGCCGAATTCGTAGGGTTTGCGATCGACGCCATCGCGCGTAATCCCATCTCCGCCGCCCTCATCTTCGTCCTTCTCGCCATCGGCGGCGCCGCTTGCGCGGCTTGCCCACACCGTCCTCGCGACGGCGGGCGAGCAAGCGGCTCGCTCGTCTTCCCAACAACGGCAAGCTCCAACGTCGGCCGCGGCGCCGCTCTCGACGGCGGCTTCCCCGATTCGTGCATTCTCGACATACATGGCATTCTCTCGCCGCCGCCGTCGCCGCCGCCGTCGCGGCCGTCATCGCCTCCTCCACGAGAGCTCAGCGGATCGACCGCCGACCACTACGGCGATCTCGGGCTCAAGCAGCCGCGCGCCGACTGGCTCACCGCGGGACAAGCCGACACGCTCTTCCTTGAGCTCCTCGCCGGCAATGAGCAGCCTCCCGACCTCCCGGAGTGCGCTCGCAAGCTGATCATCGGAGACACAGGTTGCGGGCGCTCCATGGGGTGCCATGACGACCATTTCGAGCCTAATAGTTGCAAGAAGACTAACTCCTCGGTCATTGGCGTCTCGGGATCCATGCCCATCACCGAATGCGGCGACCTGCGTATCCCTTTACAAACCATCTCCGACGGCGTCCGCTGTTACCGCGAGTCGGGGGGGCTTAAGAACAAGCGTTGCCCATTCGTTCTTCTCGCGTTGGGTCGGGCATCGCTAGAGCAAGGTGTATCGATGAACATGCCACCATGGGGAGCAGATTGCGTTTTCGAATGGCCAAACGGCGTCGCCGTCAAGCTTTTCAATCGCCACGTTTTAGTCGTGCGCCCGATAGGCTATAAGGAGAGCCCAAATAAGGCCGTCTCCATGGTAAGCTTCGAGACCCTCGGCATCCCGGACGAAGGCGAGTTCGGGCTTTACATTGCATCTGGCGAGCTCCGCCAAGGCGACATTCGATCTCACCTTCTCGGGCATATCACCCTCGTTTGCATCGACACCAAAATAGGGGGGGCGACCATGAACCTTCTCAATCCCGAGCTCCAACGTACTCTCATGTTCGCCGCCGCGGAGACGCGTTGCGTGATTGTAATCGAGTCTCTCGATTGCAAGACATGGTCGGCCGCCCTTTTCGACCCCGACCTTAACGGTAATCCCGGCCGCCCGATGCGTGACGCTCACCATATCGAAGGCATTCCTCTCCCCGATGGCACTCTCCCTCGGCGCGTGCGCGATGCCAATATCATGACCGTCTTCGGCGCGGAGCTTGGCATCCACGCCACGGCGCACGGCGCGCGCTTCCTCTCGGAGACGCCCGCCGCTCGCGGCGATGGCCAAGGCGGCCTCGTCACGCCCGCCGCTCCCACCGACGGCCTCGTCGGCGCCGAGCGGCACGTGTACATGTACGATCATAGGTCGTGGAAGGAGCTCCTTACCCGGTGCGGCGCCACCATTCATGTCGTCGACCAATGCCGGTGGGCCGATCACGATCCATGCACAGTGAGCGAAAAGGCCACGGCCATTTTCACATGTCGCGAAGTCACGCCCACCGCCCTCAAAGTGCTTTGCGACGAAAAAGGCGTCGGCCTCCGGTGCGACCATCCGGCAGGCACTCATCACTCTCTCAAGGGATTCCGCACCGCGGGCTCGGAGGCATATAGCTCCCGCTTTTGTTTAGCACTTGCCGTGTGCGTTTGGCCATCGCTTGCAGACGATGTCGGCCTCGTCGCCGGCGGCTCCTTTGGCGAATTCGCTCTCGTTGCAGGCGTCATATACGGTAAGCGTCTCAAGCGCGACGCGGTCACGAGCACGTTCATTCACAACACGTGGGGCCATGCCGAGCGCCGGTGCCTGATTCACCTAAAAGATGCCTTGTGTGACATCGAGCCATTTTGGGCCGAGGTGTGCGAGGACGTCGCATGCGACGTGTGCTTGCGCGGCGAGGCGCCCAAGATGGGGGCTAGAGGCCATCTTCCCGAGGTCACCGGGCTTTGGTTCGTCGACGTGCACCACGTCCAAGTCCCCACACTATGGTACGGCGAAAAATCTACTATCGGGTTTAAGCACTCGGTATCTAAACTGTGCCGTACATGGCGCGGACGGAAATCACAGGCGCCTGACGTGTTCGAGCTTTTCTTTGCGTGGACCAACTCTAACGGCCACCCATGCACTTGGATACATTGTGATCAGGCCGACGACTTAAAAGGGTCCAAGATCGTGCCAATCGTGCGTAAGCACGCGTGCCGTATCACCACCACTACCGTCAACTCGAGTAACCAAAACCCGATCGAGCCCTCTTGGCGCGTCCTCACTTCCAAAACGCGTAGGGCTCTCATCAACGGTTCCATGCCGCTCGAGTTTTGGGGCTACGCATGGGATGATTGCGAGGAGGCCATGGCCCTCACCCCATCCCGTGACCCACCCCACGAGTGCCCGCTTGGCCGCTTCCTCGGCGAGAAACCGCCCGGCACTCATCGGCGCCCCCCCTTTTGCCTTTGCTACCCGACGGTGGCGCCGCGGCTGCCGAACGGCACATTGGTCAACAAGATGGCGTCCCAAGCGCCGCGAGCGATTCTACTCGGCTACTTCGGCGGCCGGTGCGGCTCTTTCGAGCGCCTTGGCATCGACCGTACGCAGCCCGGTTGGGGGTGTTACATACCCTCCGACGACAATAGCGTCGGCCGTCACCACGCCGGCACCATCGTCGTTACCCCTCACGTCCGTTTCGTTCCCGATTGCTTTCCAGGCCTTCAGCGTTGCAAAGGGGGGGGATGGAGGATTCCTACCTCGAAAATTCCTTTCATCACCGAAGGCTCTCGCGTTCCGGAAGGCACGCCCGAAAACATAGTCAACGAATCAGACGAAGACGAAGCCGAAGCGCCGTCAGGCGAGGAACCATCACGCGAGGCGTCAAGCGCCAACACCACGCTTCCCGACGGCGTAAAGGAAATCAACGACGACGAAACTCTCGACGGCGTCCCCACGACCAACGGCGCTTTCGACTATGACTCTTTCGAGGTGAGGCGCGGGTTCGATCCCGACCAATCGGGCGACCCGCCGGAGACGCCACCCCGACAGTCCACCGATTCCACGCCCGAGCCCTCGGATAACACGCCCGAACACGAACCGCCTCTCGACAATCCACCGCCCACTCCCAAAGCTACACTCATCATCCCATCAAGCCATTGGCCCGATGAAGAGTGCACGGAGCATGACGGCCAAGGGTGGGAGGTCTCGGTGGTTCGTCGGTTGGGTCGGTGGGCCCTATGTCGGTTCGTCAATGCAACCACCGACGACGGCCACCCATTTGAAGACGTATGGCGCCCGATCAACACTCTCATCACCGTCACGCCCCTCACGGCCTCCGAGTCCACAGGGGACAAATCATCGGCCAACGAAGGGCCTCCGAGCCCGATCACAGGCCGCGAGCCGCAGGAATCGAACCGCCAAGCGCCGATCGACTTAACGCCCGAAGCCATGCGAGACATTACCATCCTCACGCCACCTTCAGGCGCTAACGGACCATCACCTAACCACGACACCATTCCGCCCACCCCCGGGGCTGACCCGCTTAAGGAGCCGGCGCGCCCGTCTCGCTCTCGACAGCCGCCCGACAGGTTTACGGTCGGCGCCATCGCGGCAAGCCACGTCGAGCTCGACAAGGCATGCCGGAACGGTGAGCCACTGCATGTCGACGTGGGGCAGCTCTCCGAGCGCCTCGCCGAGCATCTCTCGCTTAGCGCGCTTGAAGGATTCGATCTCACCACCAACGTAGCCGAGCTAGATTTTAGCGCTCAACGGGCCATATGCCTCCTTGCCGACCACGATCACATCGCAGCCGAGTTGGGGGGGGCTAGCCCCCAAGCTGCGCTTGCTCGTAAGTTATACGCGGCCGCAGCACTCGACGCCGCGCGCGACGGGTTCTCGCTTCCGCCGCTTGAGCCGGTCTTGTCCGCCTTCGGCGCCTTGCCTCCCTCTCGTCGCTCGACGCCTGATTTCCATACGGCATTGTGCGGGCTCCCAAGCATCTTTGATAGCGAGCACGACGGTCGGCTCTTCGTGCATGACACGCGTGGCATTGACGAAACCATCATATGCGCCGCCAAGAAAAAATCCTCTCCCGAGATTTTCTCGGAAAGAGAGATGCGCGGGCGCGAATGGGACGCCCCAAAGCAGGTAGAGATGGGTAAGCTCGATCGGCTTGGGGCGATGACGCCCATAGCCGCCGACGATCCGATGCTTATCCCCATCCTTAACCGTACGCCCGTCGTCGACACGATGTGGGCCGGACGTATAAAATACAACGCCGACCTCACTATCGATAAGTACTCGGCTAGGTGCGTGTTAAGGGGTGACATTCACGCCAAGTGCTACGGCATCGACTCGAATCGATCTATGTCCCCCGTCGTGCGGAATACTTCGTGCATGGCCATTGACGCGTGCGCCGTTCTACGTCGCCAACACATGCGCCCTTATGACATCACCGGCGCATACCTATGGGGCGAGCAAAAGGATTGCGAACAGGTAGTTGCTCGGCCTCCCGTCGGGTTTCGTCAATACGACGAGCGTGGCGTCGAGATCTACTGGCTGATGTGGGTCCCCCTCTACGGCCAAACGGATGCCGGTGCGATTTGGAATAGAACCTTTAACGCCTTCCTCACCTCCGATTCCATGGGTTATGACAGGTGCGACAACGATCCATGCGTCTACTCCAAGGCCCTCGCGGACGGATCCGTCCTTACCAAGCCCGTCTACGTGGACGATGGCCGGTTCTACTTCGACCCGACCCCCCTCGCCGAGAGCACGGCCGAGGAAGATATGAAAAAGCTCGCCGGCCGGTTTGAAGTTAAGTATCAAGAGGTTGACCCCATCGAGGATTACTTCTTAGGAGGCAACCGGCTTAGTGGCTCGCCCGACGCTTGCACTATCTCGTGCTACACTTACATTGATAAGATGGCCAAGCGTTACCTTGAACATGACGTGAGTGAGTACCCGAGCTCGTGGGCTTACACCCCTGCTGACGAGACTCTCGTGCGTGCACACGAGGAGGCGACCGCCTCACGGCTCAAGGCTTCACCGGATTTTACAACGAAGTACGGGTCGCTTTTTGGTGCTTTACTTCATGCAATAAAGTACCGGCCGGAGATTAGCATCGCCCTTAACCTTTGTGGGTCATGCCTTACCTTCCCGACCGAGAAATTGTATAACCACCTCGTGCGCGTTCTCGTTTATCTCGTGCACACCAGGACCATGGGTACCACTTACACTAACAAGGGCGAGAACAAGAAGCTTCACGCGTTCGCCGATAGCAACTGGTCTACCACGCGGTCCACTACCGGCTATGTCGTTTTTCTCGGCAACGCCGCCATCGCCCACGCGGCGCGTCGGCAACACTGTATTACAATGTCTTCGTGCGAGGCCGAGCTTGTCGCGCTAGCCGACCTATCGATCGAGCTCCTCTACATCTCATCTCTTCTTGCTTTTATTGGTTATGAGCACGAGGGCCCTATTGGGGTATCGACCGATAATAAAGGGGCGTACGACTTGTGCCACAGGTTCACCTCGGCGGCCAACTCGCGTCATGTCGACCGCAAGCTGTTTAAGATGCGCGAGCTCCGCGGCGCCGGCGTCGTGACCGTCGCCCACGTCCCGACCGAGTTCAACCCCGCCGACCTCTTCACCAAGGTGCTCGGCCGCCAAGACTTTGAGAAGCACCGCCGAACCGTTCTCAACTTGGCGGCGGCGGAGGGCGTCCAGCGCCAAGCCTACGAGGCCCGGGCCAAGGCGAGCGCCTCGGGCGAGATCTCGTCCAACGAGAAGAAAGTCAAGAAGAAGAAGATGGGGTTCAAGGCATGATCTACATCTGCATCAAGGCCTGACCTACGTCAACGTCGGGGCCGCTTCGGCCGCCCCCCGTGGCTGCTCATCTTCAGCGCGATGCGCGCCTGTTTTTTCATGTGTTCCACTGCGCGTTTTTTTTAGTTTGGTGCTTGTGCATCGTGCGCCCGGCCACGGCCTCCATGAGACTCGGCGCTCCACATGTTTCGCCGAGTCGGGGGGGTAGCGCGGCATGGCCGTGCTCCGGTCTTTATGCCGGTGGGATTTGCCTTGTGCATTTACCCCGGGGTAAAGCTTTACCCCGCTTGATCTCTTTACCCCGCTTGAACACTTTACCCCATAAGACATCTTTGGGCAGTTCACTTTGCGGAACACAATCATGCTTGTCTCAGCCACGACGGCTTACATTCACTCTCATACATGACGTACCGCGCACCAGTTGACGAACGGCGTCTCATTCCGGAATAGACCGTCATGTGTCCGCCGTAACAGTAGAGCGACCGCCGTCGTTCGACCGTGTTTCGTCAGCGACCCCACAGTTTAGCGACCGCCGTTGTTTGGTTCATTCTTTCTAATTCTCAAGTTGGTTTGGCAAAGACGTCGTCCATCGCTGTGACCTCGCGGCAGTAACCGCGCCGTCACTCTGTATCATGTCAGTGTAGATGATACATGTATCATGTAGTGTATCATGTAGTGTATCATGTAAGTGCAGATGATACATGTATCATGCTGTGTATTAAGTATGTATCATGTAGTGTATCATGTCCAAGTAGATGATACATGTATCATGAAGTGTATCACGTAGTGTATTATGTCGTATCATGTATGTATCATGCAGTCAATGAGTCACTGACAGCCTCCATTACCGCGTGTAGCACTGCCTTCGCGTCGTGAGCTTGCAGACTTCAAGTACAATGCCAAGAAGAGGAAGTCTACGCTGGTGCAGAGCAAGACCCTCCTTGAGATGAAGCAGCACCTCCTCCCTATCAAGATGCCGTCCACGCTCGAGCTCCTCACGCTGCGTTGCGCTGACGACGACGGCGGCGCGGGCGCTTTGGCCGACGTGGCCGCTGACGTCGTCGGTGTCTCTGCCTCGCAGCTGGTATGGATTCCACAGGATGATGTGTTTGGCGTGGAGGGCTGCTGCTTCACTGGCCCCGTGCAAGTGGGGTGGATTGACCAGCTTTGCTTGATGCCCAACCAGTAGGTGGTGCACGAGGACTCCAAGTTCAAGCTGCACCACGGCGACTGGGTGCTGACCACGATGGGCACGCACTACCTCCGGTGGGACGATCACAACCAGAAGCTCGTCACGTCCTTTGCTCCTTTCATCTACCTCATCTGCAAGCAGCACGAGACGGTGGGCGCCGGCCGCATGGCCAACCAAGCGGCGCTCGGCGTCGCGATGAAGTACTTCAACGCCAAGCTCCAGCCGGGCGCGTGCATGGCGGACCACTGCGACGGGCTGCGCACGGCCTATCGCCTTGACTTCCCGGAGGTGCAGTTTGGCACGTGCTGGCCCCACATCATCCGCAAGTACAGGGAGGGCGAGTACACCAAGAAGTCGTGGGCGCACCACGAGGACGTGGTGCCGCACCTGCAGTCGATCCACCTCGCCCACACCCCCGAGATGCGCGACTTGCTGATGGTGGAGTACGGCAAGGTGTGGGACTCGTGGGGCCATCAAATGAATGTCTTTTGGTCCTCCTACTGCAAGAAGGGCGGCGGCTGGGACGTGTGGAGCGTCGGCCTCTTCGACTGCATGCTGTGTACGCCCTCGCAGCAGACGCAGTAGTCGTGGCACAAGTCGCTGAATGTCTCCAAGATCCCGGGCATGTTCAAGGGGAGCACCGAGTACCTGATCAAGGAGACCATGCCGCAGCTCATTGACATGGACGCCTTGCAGATCCCTAACGAGCTCACGTTCCACGTGGAGTGCGTCCCCAAGGCGATGGTGAAGAAGGCGCTCTGGTACGTGGACCACCAGGAGACGCACATCCACACGTGGAAGACCATCACCGACGACGGCGCCACCGTCTTCTCTTACTACGTGCTGCGCAAGGACCAGAAGCTTGGCCTGAAGCAGCTCTCGAAGCGCATCATGGAGATGTACACGCGCGCCGCCGACGGCATCAAGGACCCGCGCATCAAGGACCTCTCGCACCTGGCCGACTTGTGTGGCGCCTTTCAAGCGGTTGGCCCGATGGACGACAAGTACAAGGTGCCGGTGTGCGAGTACAGCCCGGCCAATTTGGATTGCTACTACTGCAAGGGCTTCAAGCACGTTGGCATCTGCTCGCACGTCCTGTGTCTCAACCACATCCTCAAGCGGATCAACCTGCGCCGCCTGGTGATGGAGATCGGGCAGAACAAGATGTCGGGCAGTTCCAAGGTCGGCAAGCACCGCAAGCCCGAGCCGGCGCTCACGAAGGCCCGGCGCCAGCCCTGCGGCGACTCCAGCGACGAGGAGGAGGAGCGCCTGCGTCTCCTCGGCGAGCAGGGCAAGTGAGCCCAAGGAAGAGAGAGGTTGAAGTACTTGAGACACACATGATACACTGTATCATCGTGTATCACACGCTGTTTTGATCGCGTATCACAGCGTAGCATCGAGCGAACTACATGATACATGTAGCACATATGTATCACATCTGTACTATGTGTGTATTAGGTGCTATGTAGATGATACACTTGTATCATTGTGTATCACGTCTGTATCAAGTGTGTATCAAGTCCACCGAGGATGATACATGTATCATCTATGTATTACAAAATGTATCATCTATGATACAACCCGTCTGAGGAAGAAAGGTGAGCACTTTCGTTGATACATGTATCATGTATGTATCATGTATGTATCATCTCCCTTCTAAACTTCCATAGATGATACACAAATGATACATACATGATACATGTATCAGCAGATGATACACGATGATACAACATGATACATGATGATACACGCGCCGAAGTGTATCATCTTTGATACATAGCTGATACAGAGATGATACAAGATGATACACCAGAATAGGAAAGTACGTCAAATCCGATAGGAAAGTACGTCTATCCCGGGGGGAGGGGGGGGCATGTGTCCTCAGCTCGCCGTGTGCAACGCAGTTGCTGCCACAGTATGTACTACCTGAGCGTGCGTTGTGTCCACTTTTGTGTCGTGGTTGTCCTCTTCCTCTTACTGCCTATTGCCGTGGTCCGGGCATTACTCGTGTTGACTATCCTCCTGCGTTTTCCCGTATTCCTACTCCGTCTGCTAGCTTTCGTTTGAGTAGCCGCTCTCCGTTTTCGGGGCTGCGTAGTTATTCTGCTAATCCCGGGTCGGGGTCCATATTGGGGTGGGGGAAACGCGCAGGTAAATTCCAAGTGTTTCGGATTGGGTAGCTACCGCGTGCGTTAGAGTAGAAACAGAACGTTGGACGAACGGTAAATTACTCCGGTAATTTACCCGCGAGTTTCGTCCTATGTACGCTTCGCGTACGTGAGTTTCAGTTTTTTAATCTCTCTCATTCAGAATGCCCGGCTGTCGTCCGTTCTAGAGCTCTTCCCTCTCGTCTCTTCCCGGAGGATGGATCTAGACTCCCCGGGACTCAAGGTGCGCGGCTCATGCTCGGCACCCATTCAAAACATGGTAGCACCTCACTCGTCACCCCGTCACGCAGGGGTGCAGTTCGATTCAGTACTACTTCTTCTTGCGCTTTCCATTGTGCGCTTCTCACCGCTTACTATGAGCGCTTCTTTCCCGGCCTTCCCGGGTGAACGTCCCACCGTGGGGGCGATGCGATCGTGGCTCGAGGCCGCGACTGACACGCTGACGCCAGATCAGCGCGCCCTCGTAGAAGGGTACGAAACCAAAGGGGAGAAACAATATGCGCCTGACAGAGTTCCTCCCTCCTTGGTGGCCGGCGTGGACTCGGCCACGCCCCAGATGGTGGTGTCTAGGGATATGTCAATAATGCAAATCGAAGACAAGAACGCGCGAATGGCCGCGCAGCTCGATGAGCACAAAGCAGAGCTCTCGAACGAGTTCCATCAGCTGCTCGTGCGTGGCATTCGTCCAGTTGCGCCTCTGTTGGTTGATAAAATGCTTCGCGAAAACGCACTTACGTCATACCCTAAGTACCACGACGGCCTGCGTTTTTGGAACCATCTTCGCACGATGGCCGAGCCCGCACGGATGCTCCCCGGCGAGGATAAACGCCATGACCTTGCCTTTACCAAAGCGGAAACGAATCCGCTCCCAGATGGCGCCTCCGCTTCTGCTTTCGCACAACGGGTTAACACTTTGATGCGTGAGCACATCCCCTACCTAAGTCGCAAGTTCGACTCTGAGGAAGCCCTTGCAAAATGGGTGACCACCCAGGTGCCGAGTGCGAACAGGCAGGAGGCTCGAAACCGGTGGCGCGCCATGACCTCTGGAGAGCAAGGTCAGCCTCACTTCGTCGTTGAGCGCATGGTCGAGCTACTATCAGAGGCCAACCCACACGACGACGACGAGGATGTAGGGTTTGCCGACGAAGAGAATATGGGGAATCGCGGACGCGGCCTTAGCGGCCGCCGTCCTCCTGGGCTCAAACCCACCGGTCGCGGAAACGGCAGAGGCAAAGGCAAGGGCCGAGGGGGCGAGCGTGCCACCGCTTGGCGGCTTGCTCTGTAGAGAAACCGCGCGGCCCGACGTGCACGAAGGCGATCACAAGGGGCCGTGCTGGCGCGACCCACAGTGGCGTGGGCCTTTGCCTACCGCGGTTCATGCGCGCAAAGACGTGCTTGACGACATCCTGAAAGATCGTCTTGCAAACGCACGTTGGCTTGGCGAGCAATGTGCTGAGCTTGTGCCGCCTGAGGATTTTGGCAGCCTAGACGTGGAGGATGTAGCCATGCTTGAGGAGCAGTGGCCCGACGGCTTTCGCGACGTGAAGGACGGCGCGCGCGCATCCTACTGCTGCTCGAGCGCGGCTTCCTGTGTGCCTTCGCCTATGGACCCTCGCAACATAGTTGCTTCGCCAGCGACGGCAGCGGGTGTGCACTCTCCAACGCCGTCGTCGCCCGTACCGATGTTGATACAAACACCTGTGGCTGCCCGCGTGCAGCTCACGTCACCGACGTGGGCCGACGTTCGTGTCAACCTGAGCGTGCCCTTTGCTGAAATCGAGGCGTGCGAGCGGGTGGGGGCCATCTTTGACAAGAAGAACGGCGTTTACTTCTGCCTGCCTCGTGTCGATTTGGGTCCGGTCATGCAGTGGTTGCCTTTTGATCTTACGGCTACCTCAGTGCGACGGGCACGGGCTTGCTGCCGAACACCATTCCGCGCGCAGTTGCAGGCGTGAAGGCGGATGGATCACCGGACTTCCGGTTGGGGGCGAATGTCGCTGTGCGCAACATGCTTTCGCCGCCCACCAAAACGGAAGGTGGCACGTGTCCGTCAGGCGTGCAGGGCGCTCTTGCTTCAGAAGCTCCGGAGGCTCCCGTCGAAAGCAACGTGCTGGCGGCGGAGGAGCAGCGTTTGGGGTTGGAGCCAGGGTCGCTGGGCACGGAGGCGCGGCTCGCCCGACGGGAGCGCGCGCAGGCACTGCACGCGCAGGCGAAGGCGCGAGCCCACGCTTCGCTGGCGACGGCACAGGAGGCTCACGTCGTCGCCACGCGTTCGTCTTTGGATCCGCGCGTCGATCTCACCGTCGGCCAGGCGGGGGCACGCGAGGTGCCATTCCCGGAGGACGACCCGCCACCGATCGTGGCGGAGTTTGGAAGGATCGTGCGCTCGTTTGTGCCGTACGTATGCGCATGCCTCGCTCTCGTGCTGGTCGTATGCACCATCAACCTCAACTCGCTCCTCGTGTCGACGTCCGTTGGGCTCTCCGTCTCGAGTGCCTTACAGACTCTTTCCTCGGTGGTTGTCGCCACGGGGGGGGGGGGGGGATTCACCTTCTACGTGGTTTTCGTCTTGGTGCATCTCGTTCTGCGCCAACCTTCTCGCATTCGATCCCTCGGCCTGGGGTGTCGTGGTGGCCCTTCTACTCATTATCGTCCTTCATCGCGACGCCATCCTCTCCGTAATCGCCGGAGTGGCCACTGCCATCCACCGTCGCACGGAGAGAGGCACCCTCACGTTGATCTTGCTTGCGTTCATGTG
>CATOSE010000084.1:0-10941 GCA_951812265.1 Taphrorychus bicolor | reverse complement strand
CGAGCATTGGAACCAAGTCAACGCTTCTGACGGAGTGCTTTCCTCCAAGACCATAGCCGGCAAATACGTGAACCTCTTTAGGCTTGCGATCGGCGAACTGCAGGCTGTCACCTTCGACAATGACCTTCGCACTAAGTCAGCCCGCGGTGATCTTGTCAAAGTCAAGAGCGTGATTGTGTCCACAATCAATCAGATGGCCAGCCGCGCCGTCACTACTGACCTCCGCTCAGGTGGACGTGCGCTCCTTGGGCGCGACAGAAGTGATCGCAAGCGCCCGCCTAGTGATCGCAAGCCTGCTGACCAGGATCGCAAACCGTATCGCACTGTCGATGAGAGAATGGCCGCCGGAGAGAAGCCCCCTGATTCTGCTTGCCCCCACTGTGGTAAGAAGGGACACTGGGGACCGCGTTGCCCAAGCAAACCTTCTCCTCCCTCCACCGGATCTGCGAAAATAGTAGCAGTCCTGTGCGACGACGACTCGCATGATGAGAGCGGTGAGGGCACTGATCCCGATGATCCCATCTCTGAAGAGCCCGTCGAGATCCAGCTCTCTTCTCTCTTCTCAGGAAACCCAGGTGTGAGTGTCACCGTAGACGCCCCCTCTTCAGCGCGTGGAGGGGTCAAAGTCGCCAAAGGTACCTCCAGCATTCCGTATGGCACCCCGGTTCCTGCCGCTTCGCCCTCAGGGGACATCGCTTCGCCCCCAGGGGCCATCGTCGCCGCTCCGGCCGCGCCGCAGACTCCGGTCCTCACGCCTCAGACTCCGGTCTCTATCCATCTCAGCTACGCCGACATGCGCTCCATTGTCGCACAGATGGAACCCGCTCACAGCCTCTCCGTGCTTCGTGACGCTCTTCGCCGCGCAGGTCTCAATGGGATTGTCTCGCCAGCTACTGGCGGTGCCGCCAAGCGCACCAAAGTTGACCTCATTAACGCCGCCCGCTCCGCGTACGGCCTGCCGCCACTCCCCTCTCCCAACGCATCGTCCATCCTCGCGACACCTTTGCCTTCCGCCCTTCGGGAGCAGTTCGTTGCCATGATCGATGCCGAGCGTGAGCGGTCCACTGTCTCTGGCCTGCCAGCAGCAGAGGCGCAGCTCACCCAGTCAGGTTTCCTTGTCCGCACCGACGTGTCCGGCGTGCCACTGTCCGACGAACAGATTGCCTACTGCCGCGTCGAGCTCCGCGCCGCACTCGATGCCGCGCTCGCACGCCACGACGTGCTTCGCCTGTCCACCTTACCCGACACCAGTGTCGATCCGCCCGCCGTTGCCGTTTCCTTTGCCGACTCGCACGGCGCCGAACCGCCCGAATCTGTACAGATTGTCGCCGCAACTGTGGCCGCGCAGCCCCCGGCCGATACCGCCGTCCAGGTGCACCTTCGAACAATCGACGGAGCCCTCGACTGTGCTGATTTCGATGGCCTCACGCGCTCCATCGACGCTCTTACTGTTCTCCTCGGCCGTGCTCACGCACACGATCGCATTTCCAGCACCTACTGCAGCCACCGTCGCCGAGCGATGCCGTGCCGCGCAGCCGACCTACCGCTTCTAACGCCCTTCGCCTCCTCCGCGACCTGCCTAACTTCTCGTGGACAGCTCCACATCTCATGACCTGCGCCCATGTGCTTTGTGATCTCATGCGCGAGATCCCGCTCGCGCCCGAGCCAGACGCTCGAGTCTCTGAATCAGCTTCAGCCGAGCTGTATGCCTCAACGATCGCTCCTCAGCTCCTCGCCCGCTATGTGCTGTCCGCCGCCATCGCCGCTGATTCCGGTCTTCTCGGTGTGCCCGCCGATGTCATCCATCTGTCCGCCCGTCGTGCGGCCAATGCCGAGCTCACGGCCCGCCGTGACGACCTCATCCGCCACACCCGAGTGCCGAACCCGCCTACCTTCCGCCGATGCCTGAACTCCTACCGCACCCTTCTGTACTTCGCTGGCCTCCTCATCGCCACCGTGCCGCTGTCAGTTCTGCTCCTGTCCATGGCCGATGCCCTCTGGACACGCGACGCCGGCAAGCCGACCACACATGCCACCCCGCATGTCCTGCCCGCGACCATCGCAGCCTTCATCGCCTACTTCTCTCGTCTGCCTCCATCGCCGTTTCCATCTCTCTCGCCGCCAGACTGGCCTCACTCCTGGCCTCCCGCGTCACGCAGGCTAGACGTGCCCTTGGGCTCTGGTGGACAAGCCCCAACCACCCCTTCGGGACTACGCGATTCCGCAACGCTCGGCTCGACGCCACGACCCAAGCCATACGGTCTGCCCTCCACCTCCGCCCCTTCGCCGCACTGTTCTACCTCGTGTCGCTACTCATCTCCGCCTACTTTGAGCTCGGGTCCGTTCTCCTGCAGGTCCCAGCGGATACATCAAACACGAGCGTCTACTCATCGGTTGACTTCCTCCCGGCCGCTTTCTCCAGTGAATCGCAGCCAGCAGCAGGCCCACCTGTCATCTGGGACGCCGCCAAAGGGCGCTTCGCTTGGTTCCTCGGCCGCTGTGCCGGCACTCACCCTGACTCCATCCGCCTCCGCACCTTTTGCCCCGCGCTCTTCGTTGCCTCCGCCATCGCTGCGTACTGGGCGTGGGACGCCGACGGATCCAGTACCAATCATGCGGACCACATTCCTCCCTCACCGCCGTTCAGTACCCTCGCTACTGCAACCGCTGCCGATACCCCCAACCCCACTCCGCCCTCCACCGCCACTCCGTTGCCGCCTCCGACCCCCACTCCACCCTCCGCCGCCACTCCGTTGCCGCCTCCGCTCCACCCTCCCCCCTCCGCCGACACCCAGTCGCCGCCCCCATGCCCCGGCTCCACCCGCTTTACCGGCACTGCTCGCCCTTCCGCCACCCATACAGGCTACGCGTCTGACGCCGCCGTCGGCCGCGCCCTCATGGGCAGACGTATCCGTGATCCACGTCGCAAGAGCAAGCGCTCGCGAGGGCTTTCCGCTTTCGCGATCGCTCTCTCTCTCGTCATCGATAGCGGCTGTACGTGGCACGTGCACCCAGACGCTGGCGACCTCATCAACCACCGTCCCTGCTCAGACGAAGTCGAAGGCATAGACGAGCGCCTTCACCCAGCCACACTCATGGGTGACCTGCCCATCGTTGCCCGTGACCGCGCCGGTACCCTTCGACAGCTCATCATACGCGACGTCCGCTGCGTCCCTACCATCGCTGACTCGCTTATCTCCGTCGACCAGCTGTGGGATACCTCTCGCACCGATTGCATCTTTCGCGATACCCGACAAATCCTCCTCCCGGGCGAAAACACTCACTCCCGCCGCTACCCTTTCGATCGAGCGCACGGACTCAACGTTTGGAACGTCATCGGCAACGCACGTGATCCAGCGAAGCCGTTCCTGCGCCTAGCACCATCCAGCGACGGGGGCGGCCGAGTCCTCTCCATCAGTGGTCGTGCGCTATCTATCCACTCCGTCCGCGCCAGCAGTCACATCGCCTCACTCTCCACCGCGCACGCAGGCGCCGTCTTTCACCGCCGCCTCCACGCAGGAGCTGACCGCCTCCGCCGCCTTCCCCGCATGACTGCCGACGCACCCGACTGTCTCTCCGCAGTCACCGCCACTCCCTGTGCGGCCTGTATCGAGGCTAACGCCCCACACCTCCCGCACTCCACCGATCGCTACGAGCCGTCATACCCAGGTCGCCTCATACATGCCGACATCGCCGGCCCGTTCATAGCCTCCCGCTTCGGGGGCCTCCGATACGTCCTCGTCCTCGTGGACGACCACAGCCGCTTCAAAACCGTCTGCTTCCTTAAACAGAACTCGCAAGCGCCCAAGTTCATACGCCACTTTGTCGCCGAGATGAACTCACTCCTGAACCAGAATCGTGTCGCACCCATCCACGTGGTTGGCACTCTGCACTCAGATAACGCCGGCGAATTCCTCTCACGGGAGTTCACTGACCTCATCGCTGCCGATGGCGTCCACCAGACCACCTGCCCGCCCTACATCCACCAACTCAACGGCGTCGCCGAACGCGCCATCCGCTCAATCATGGAGGCCACTCGCTCATCCCTCGTCGCCAGTGGTGCGTCCGCCAACCACTGGAACTTCGCCGTCCTTCACGCCGTTGACGTACTTAACCGCACCACCTCACCGCCAGGCTCTGACGTGTCTTGCTATGAGGCCCTCACGGGCCGCCCGCCACGCATCATGGGCATCTATCCCTTCGGCTGCCGCATGTGGGCAGTGAAACCTCGACCATCTTACCTGAAGTCTCGCATGGAGGGCAGGGCCGAGGCTGGTGTGTGCCTGGGCCGTTCCCCTGACACGCCTGGCTCCTATCAGATTCTATGCGGCCATCGCGTTGTCACCACCTCCGACGCATACGTCGACGAAACGTACATGCCCCTCCTCCCCGAGGGCGAGCGTCGCATCGCTGACCCCGTTCCCGCTCCTGTCGTCGCCGACCCCGGCCAGCCTCCCGGTGTACCCTCCGGCGCCCCCATGCCCGCCGCCCCCTCCGTCACCCACGCCGCGCCTCCGTCTGACCTTCCGAACGCTTTTCGCCAGGCCACCGGCCGCATCGGCCTCCGCTCCCGCCGCGCTCTGATTCTGTTCTCCGGCCCCTACGACCGTCCAGACGGCCTCGCAGCTTTCCTCCTGCGCCTCGGCATTCATGCCACCCTCGTAGACTCTGACGCCGAGCACGGGGGGGACAGCCAGCACGACCTGCTCGACGACAGTTTCTACTCGTCCATCCTACAGCAGTGCCAGCGCGGCGACTACTTCGCCGTCTTCGCCGCACCACCCTGCTCCACCTTCTCTGTCGCCCGCTTCTTCCACCCTAAGGACGGCCGCGACAGGGGTCCGCCGCCTGTGCGCGACCGCGAGAATATCCTTGGTCTAAAGGAACAGCCGGCGGTACGACACCGCGAGGTAGCCGTCGCTAACCGTCTCGTAGATCGAACCGTCGCCATCCTCCTAGCCGCCACCGCCGCCGGCAGTGAGGTCTGTGTCGAGAACCCAGCCGACCGTGGCAACCGAGACTCCACTCTCTTCCTGCATGAGCGGCACGGCCCAATATGGATGCACCCGGCCATGCTCACCCTTCGCCGCACCATCATGCCGTGGATCGAGGATGGAGCACCGCATGGGTCCGGGCTCATCACCTTTCCTTTCTGTGCCTTCGGCGCCGATGTACAGAAATACACGTCGCTCCTTGCCTCCGCCCGCTTGGCCTCACTTCTCGCTCCCCTTTCTGACCTCCGCTGCACTCACAGCTCACATACCCACGTGGGAAGCCGACGCACTGCCGACGGCGGATGGGCCTCCTCTACGTACGCCGCATACCCCGCCGCGCTTAACGCCCATCTGGCACGCACGCTCGCGTCCCTTGTGGTCTCGGTAAGGGACTTCCCAGACTCTCCCGACCCTCCGACCTCTGCCGACTAGCCCGCCGCTCCTCTGAACAGTCCCGACTCTGTCCCAGTCGACTCCGACCCTCCTGTCGACCCAGTTGACGATGAGCCGCTCCTCGAACCCCCGTCGCCCGTCACGGGGGGGCCTCTGGCTGCTGCAGATACAGACTCGCCCTCCGCTGCACCCCCAGTCGGCGTTCCTCAGGCTACCACGTTTGCTGATTCGCCCTCCGTTAGTTCCCCGTCAGCGTTCCTCACGCCGAGCGACAGCGTGTGCCCCGGCGGATGGGTGGCGAACGAGCAGTTTATGGCACACCCATCCGCACTCGCTCCCGGGGCGCCGCCCGCGGCCTGCTAATGCGTCGCTCGTCCTGCTCTCGTCACATCCCTAGCGGAACCGGGTGCGTGCGCAAGCTATCTGCGACCAGCACAGATCCCGCCAACCGCCGACAGGCCATGGCCGACGATGCGGTCGGCTGGGCTGCCGCGGAGTGCAAGGAGGTTCTGAACCACATCAGCAACCAGTCCTGGGAATACATCCCCCGCGACGACCTGCCTCACGGCCGCAAGCTCGTCCGCCTCATCTGGGTGTACAAGCGCAAGCGAGATGGAACTCTTAAGGCCCGCCTCTGCGTACAGGGCTGCTCACAGGTCCCGGGTGTGGACTACCACCAGTCATGGTGCGGCGCCCTTCGCGCCACCTCGCTGCGGCTCCTTGCATCCGTGGCTGCTCGCACAGGGATGCGCATGCATCGCTACGATTTCGTCACCGCCTTCCTGCAGGGTGAGCTGGAGCCAGGCGAAACCATGTACTGCCAGCCTCCGCCCGGCTATGAGCATCACCACCTGTCCAGTTCCGGAGAGCGCGTGGCTACCGTCGATTCGCAGGGGCGCCCGCTTATGTGCCGTGTGCGTAAGCCCATTTACGGCATGGTACAGGCAGGCCGCAGGTGGCAGCGAACTATCTATCCGTGGCTCGAGAAGTTTGGTTTCGAGAAGACCCATGGCGACCCCAACGTGTTCGTCCTCCGTCGCAGGGGAGAATGCGTGATGCTTGGCTGCTATGTTGACGACCTCTTCACCCTCTACTCTTCCGACGCCCCCGGGTCGCTGTATCGTGAGTTCGTCGACGCTCTCGAGAGCCGCTGGGACGTCGAGGACGAGGGGGAAGTGTCTGATCTTCTAAACGTGGAGATTGACAGAGGGCCTGACGGTGTCCTGCTCCGTCAGACGGCATATGTCCAGAAGCTTGTCGACACTTTCTGCCCGGACGGTGTTCCCTCCAGTTTCACATCCGACTTCACTCCGGCCGCGCCTGAGTTGCCCCAGCTCGTGCTCGAGGCCCTGTCTCAGTCCTCGCCACCCTGTCCAGCCGCCGTGCAGCGCTACCAGAGTATTTGTGGGGCCCTGCTCTACGCCGCCACTCACACCCGTCCTGACATTGCCTATGCCGTAGGCATACTGTGCCGAGCCATGGCTAAGCCCACGCCTGCCCTGTACGATGCCTGCCTGCGTGTCGTACACTATCTTCATCGTCACCGTCTAGTCGGCCTATACTACGAGAGGTCTCGGGACCCCATCAGCGGTATGGCAGACTCTGACTGGGCCACGCGCCATTCGACCTCTGGATACGTCTTTTGGCACTGCTCGGCAGCTATCTCTTGGCTTTCGAAGAAGCAGCCGACAGTGGCTCTATCGTCGTGTGAGGCCGAGATTGTCGCTGCCTCCGAGGCGACTAAGGAAGCCCTATACTTGTCGCGTTTTCTCGCCGAGCTTGGCTTCCCGGCTGACGATCCAGTTGCCCTCGCGACCGATAGCCGCTCCGCCCAAGATGTTGCCTACAATCCCGAGCATATGTCCCGCATGAGCATGTCGAGCGCCGTCATTTCTTCGTCCGCGAGAAGATAGAGTCGCTTGAGATTACTGTGCCGTTCGTCCGTTCCGCCGACAATTGTGCCGACCTCTTTACTAAGCCTCTGCCAGCTAAGCAATTCTTCGCTCTCCGTGATCGCATCATGAACGTGTGTAGTGCCTCCTCGTCGCTAGCAGTTTCTGCCTCTGCATCGAAGCACGAGGGGGATTGCGTCTAACGGTGGAGGTCTCTAGGACCCCAAGTAACAGCTAGACTATATTAACTTTACCAATTGGATGAAGTGAGGACGCTCCTCCCAGCACGGGCGCTCGCCCGCGTCACAGTTCCCCCCGCGGGACGCTCTGTACTCAATAAGCCCTGTCACACGCAGACGGCATCCCATCCATTGATTTGGTGCACCTCGGAAGGTCAAACGGTACGCTGTTTAAATGTACAGGAAACCGCAATCATTTGGGATTTCCGCTCGATTGGATGCTACCAACGACGTCTCGGGCTGCTATCAAAGCGATCGGGAATGCAGTGCCGCCGGCACTTGCTGCTGCTATCATGTCCGCAGCAAAATAGTGTTGGTGACGCGACAATTTTTTGTCAGATTACCAAAAAAAACTTTTAAACTCATTCTCGATTTTTTAAGAGAATCTCTTGACTTTTTTCAATTAGGGTTGAAGCAAAATGTGTCTTGACCATAATCCTAGACCTAACCCTTTGTTACCGACTTATCAGCTTGTTCAAATGTAGTAGCAGCCCAGGGTGCACACAATGCACGACTGGAACTGGGGGTGGCAGGGGGCACTGTGCACTCTAATGCAAGTGCCCAGCGATGCCCATGCATTGGGGGGCCGGTCCAGTCCAATGCACAGCCCTGGCATGCACTCCAATGCGCCAATGCGCTGAATGCCTGGAGCTGGGACGTTGCCGCTGATTTTACAGTAGTCAGTACGGTACGCCGCATACATGTAGTGTCGATCGGCATCGAGAACCCTTCGTGCATCGCATCATCCTGTGCATCAGATGCGGAAAGGCATCGGATTCCCTCTCCGACCTTCGCTGACTTGCCTCTAGCAGCAGCCTCAAAAACGTGCTGCTGCTCATACTCGACAGCTGTCGCACGGTAGAAGTCCCTGCGCTCGTTGGCCGTGAGACCCGTAAAGTAGGAGCCGGGGACGTTAACCTCCACGCTCAGCTCCACCTGTTCCGGCCCAGGCCGCTTCTTGAACGTGAAGCTGTCGAGAATCGACGGCTTGGCCTTGGGCTTCGGCGCCATGAGCGTGCCGTCGACGAAAATCGTCTTCACGTCCAGACTGCTGTGAAATGCTGATTTTTTATTATTAAATGAAACCACTTGTTGTGCTCAGTTTTTTTCATGCGATTTGAAATGCAAACAAGTTGGGGGCATTGCACGGCTGGGGCATTGCACGACAACAGCGCCAGTGCCCCAATACGGCCGGCGCACATGGGATGTTCATGCTCTCCAGTGCCAGTGCACCCCAGTGCCCAGCTTTGGTTGTGCACCCCAATGCCCAGTGCACCCCAATGCCCAGAGGCCTCTGTGCACTCCAATGCCCAGTGCCCAGCCTGGGGCTGTGACCGGCGCCTCAGTGCCAGTGCGTGTGGTGCATTGTGTGCACCCTGGGTAGCAGCACCTGCGCCCCGACCGCTGCGTGCACGGAATCCACGCTCTTATTGGTATGTAAGTCTCCCAAAAACACCGTTTCTCTGTAAATGGTCCCTCACGGTTTTTTATGTGTGTGTGGTGGTCACTGTCGCAATAAATTGTTGACACCGTTTTCGAAAATGAATCACATTCTACCCATTTTTGCAAATGTATTCTGCGTATGACGATGCTGCGTTTGATGACTACCGCATCCCCAATTTTGTAAGCCACGTTGCGGCTTACCTCTCCGATTCTGTGGTTGTTTTTAACATGAGAGTGAATGGTCTCTTTGGTGTAGGATTTCGAGCCGAGCTGCCTCGTCATGAAATCAAAGAAGGTCTTGCTGTAAAAAGCAAAACATTCAGTCGGGCCACACTCTTTGAGATCGACCATCACCCGGCTCTTGAAGCTATTCGCCGGTAACTCAATCTTACTAGTCATAAGGTTAGATACATCGAGTAAAAAATGGTCAAATGGAGAGATTCGTGAACAATGTTTTCTCAAAAATGGTATGTATGTAAATTCAAAGTATTTATTGATTTCAGTCTTTGTTATATTCATGTGCAGCCCCAATTGTTGAATAAAATACTTGTCTATTGATGCAATGCGAAGAGCACGTCCAATTATGTAATTCTCGTGGCAAATGAACTCTTTATGCAATCTGTCGATCTGCCCTTTGTCGTACTGTGAATTGCGGATGAAAAAGCTCATGGTGCCGTCACAATCGTGGAGTGCTTGCTGAAGATACTTCTCGTGACTGTAGTCAAAAGAGGAAGTCGCTTCAGCTACATTGAAATCAATGTGTGACAAACGGGAAAATGTGGCCATGTTGACATTGTTTGTCTCCATCCCGAGAAGACATTCTTGGGTTCCGATAATCAGAGTGGAGTTGTATTGACGTCGTCCTTTTGTAATGGTGCTGCTTGCCACTCCGTTGAATGCTTCGTGCACGACCGATGACAGTTGACCGGGTGAGGTATTGCGTGGGTCATCCCACACAATGAGCATGTTTTTGAAGACATGCGCATAGTCCAGCATGGATGAAACTGTACAGCGACTCAACATGAGATCTTGTGATTCCACAAGACGCAATGCGATTGCGCATGTCAGTGTTTTGCCCACATTTGCAGGACCCGAAACGTTGCAAACCGACACAAATTTCTCCTTTGCAATCAAGGCATCAAACTGTATGGCTTTCAGTGCGGAGGCTAGCAGGTGAAAAACCTGCATATAAGTTATAGGCTATATTAACATTGCTCTTAGAAACCTCAAAAGAAACACTCTGCAGGTGTAAACATGCATGCTCGCCGACTTCGGTAGTACTACGGTAGCCGACCCCGATAGTCCAGCGGAGGTCGTCCGTTTCACCGCCGGAGAGCATGCAGAAGTTGCGACACACAAAGCGTAACCGGCGTTGGGCACCAACGGCCCATCTCGCCCTGCCGGTTAGGCGGTGTGCCGCAACACCCCCCTTGGCACGCCGGCAATCGGCTGGAGTTTGACGAAGCGTCACCGAAAACCAAGGAGGATGTTCAAGTGTACAGGTTCGGGCGGGATGGTAGAAGCGCCAACCTGGGAGATTTTCGCGCACTCGCGATGAGCGCTGAAGGGCGTGAGGCGCCACCAGGAGTCGAGGGCAAAGCGTTGTCGGGGGTCGCACGCACAGCAGCGGTATCCCCACCTGGCTCGGGCGGCGACACGGCAGCGGCGCCTGCGCTGCGCTTGCGCACCGCAGGCCGCGGCGCTGCTAGTGCAGGGCGATTCGCCCTGGGAGCGGCGGATGGCTTCTCAACGTGACGCCGCGGCGCACCCCGAGGCTTCGCGACGTTCGTGGGCTTAGCCGACCGCGGAGCGGCGGCCGGCTTCGGCGCGCGTGAGCCGGAAGAGGAGGCGGATGCATTCTTGGCCGTCCGAGCAGGGGCGGCAGCGGTCGCCATGTCGACAGCACAATGCAGTAGGGTACTGGACTGTTTCCGGGCTGATGTGGGGCACGTCGACATGCGCGTGCCGACTGGCGTCGAT
>CATOSE010000081.1:0-16863 GCA_951812265.1 Taphrorychus bicolor | reverse complement strand
AAAAAAGGGGGTTTAAAAAATTGTATACCTAACGTATTAGGGATCTTAAAACTTATACGGACAATTTGTCGATATAAGTCGATAGAGAATTCTATAGGATAGAACTGGATATAATAATTATTTCTATCCATTTCTTTACGAAAGGGGGGTTTCAAAAAACGTATATCCAACGTATTGAGGATCTTAAAACTTATACATACAATTTTTGGATATAAATGTATAGAGAATTATAAAGGATAAAACTGGATTCAATAATAATTTCTATCCATTTCTTTACGAAAAGGGGATTTCGAAAAATGTATACAAAATGGATACATTTATTTTTATCCTTTTCTATCCGTGAGTTTTTATAGGGTTTAGTTCTTTATTTTTTTATTTTGACAATACGTTAGGTCTACACTACTTTTTCTTTCATAGTTCCTATACTGAGATACTTTCTTTAAATGTGTATACATTATATGTACAGAAAAGTTCATGTAAAATTGTGTCCTAGAGTCTGGTTTTGAAGGTACAGGGTGTCACAGTTAAAAAAAATACAGTGTGTTCTCAAAGTTCATGTCGAAAATAACACGACCTCTCTCGCTTGGTTACCGATATACAGGGAGTCAAAGTTACCATTTCAAAAAAGAAGTTTAATCATAATAACCAAAGTGCTACGATGCCAACAATGAAATTTTGGTGATGGAGGTAACCGATGGAAAGACAACTTTTAATTATTGAAATTAGATTTAATTGTTTTTTGTTATACAGGTATAGTCAAAAATACTTTTCGAACTGACAGAACTTTAACACGAATGGTAATTTTCATGGACGGATTATCAAATCTTATTCCGTTGTCATTTTGCTACAAAAAAGGTATACCTTACTTTAATCGATATCTTTGATAGATTTTGCATAAATCAATTAATGCAACTTTATTTATTAGTTTTAAAATCCTTAATACGTCATGTATATAGGTGTTTGGAAAGCTCACTTTTGTAAAGGAACAGGAATAATACTTTTACACCCTTCTTTACAACAGATGAGATTTGCAACTAATCACTTTCATAACACCCATATTTTTTCTATCCATTTCTATCAATAAATTGTATGTCTTTATTTAGAGGATGTTATTTAATGGTATGCCGTAAATTTCAGAGCGCATTCCTGATCGAAATTCAAACAGAAAAGTTCATATAAACTTGTGCCCTAGTGAGTCTGGTTTTCAAGATACAGGGTGTATAACCCGAATTTTCTGTTTGCATTAAGACTATAGGATTGCGCTCTGACAAGCCATTACGTAACACCCTGTATATACACTTTTTTCCACTACTAGCTTTCCTACTTTAGTCATTCAGCCAGGCCTAATAACGGTGTTTATTAAAGCTAGTAGTGAAGAAAAGTTTATACGTATATTAAATAAAGACATACAATTTATGGATAGAAGTGGATAGAAAAAACATCGTCGGTTCCAAAACCGATGATTCAATAACACATTTTGAAAGCGATTAGTTGCAAATCTCATATATTGGATACAAAAATGGGCTTTCCAAAAACCTATATACATGGCGTATTGAGGATTTTAAAACTCATATAGTGCACATATGAGTACACATATGCACATATGAACATTTAAAACTCATATTATACACAAGTGTATAAAGTATTTTGTTTTTTTCCAAACCGACGATTAAAAAAACTTATAAAAATGTATCGAAATGTTTATACCCGTTTCGTATTATACGTTATGTATTATACCCGTTTCTTTGCAAAATTGGGGTTTCGAAAAGCGTATAGGTACCTAATGTATGTATAAGTTTTAAGATACTCAATACCTTAAGGTATACTTATACATACAATTTATTGCTGTAAGTGGATACGGTATTGTATAGGATAAAACTGGATAAAATTGTATTAATATCTTTATGAAAAGGCGGTTTTAAAAAACGTATAGCTATAACGTATATTAAGGCTCTTAAAAACTTATAGTTGTCAGGCACATCAGACTACGAGATGTCATACTAGAGGTTTTGTTTATCGGTTACTACGCAAGCGAAACCTCCATATGGATTGAAGATGTTCTTAGTGATAAAATTTGAGGAGCAGCATTTGAAGACCAATTTTCTGCTACCTTACAGCTCAACTTTATGGGGAAGATGGGCAAGCCTCCTTTAATACACAAATAATTGTTTTTCAAAACTTGTTGAATACACAAATTCGTTTATGGTAAGTATCTGACGAAGATCTATATGAAATGTTTATATAATTCTCAAATCCTTCCAAACTTTCAAGTAAACTTGACACTGGATGTTTTCAAAATTGTGAAATAAAAAAAGTATGATTGGTAAGTTTCGAGTTTATAACAAATAACATTAGGTTTTGAGACAAAATTTTTATTAATTTCAAAACGTATTTCATAACGAGTACGACATACAGTGAATATATGTGGTGCGCCCAGAGTGAGCAAACTAGGACAGTAAATACATATTCATTTATTTCAGGGTGCAATCGGAACATTTTGAAGCAGTTTGAAAATCTTTCTTGTTTCAAATTTTTGAAACGGTAACTTCTGTGTCCTGTATGCCGAGCGAGATAGGATATTTTTTATTTGAAGTAAGCACATTATTTTGGCTTCTACTGTGCTTCCTGTCATTTATAACATGACGACGGACATAATATAATCATGGTGTTTGATATTACATGTATTGTATTACTTGATTAACTATTTATTCGAAATTTATCAAAGTTATCGATTAGAGTAAGGTATATTTTTTATGTAGCAAAATGACAAAGGAATAAGACTTGTTAATCCGTTAGTGAAAATCAACATTCGTGTTAAAGTTCTATCGTAGCAGTTTGGTTATTATGACTAAATTTCTTTTCTGAAATGGTAACTTTGACGCCCTGTATATCGGTAACCAAGCGAAATAAGCATTTTTTTTATATGAAGTCCCTACTTTTAGCTCTATGCGTCCAGTTATTTCTGACATGACTTTTCAGGACACCCTGTATATTGACTTGTAATATATCGAAGATCCGTCTGCCGATTTAGTTGAAATTTGGCTCTTTTATTCATCGTAATAAGGGAATACATTGGCGCTAGTTACATCGTAATAATTAGTTCCATTCCAGTGGCGTTCCGGGAGGTAATCTTACGAATACAAAAAAAAATATATACGCCCCAGACCTATAAAAGTTTTCTGTTTTTTGAGATTAAGCAGCTAAAAATACAAATTTTCTCTCTCTTGTAATTATTTCATGTCACTCAGTTTTCGAGGAAAAAAATTAAAACCACTTTATTGCATATCCAACAACTATTAAAATTAAATCTTAAATGCAATTCCTTTGACACCCTGTATCTTGAAAACCAGACTCCCTAGTACACAGATTTATATGAACTCTGGTTGAAGTTCGATCAGGAATGCGGCCTGAAATTTACAACATACCATTAAGTAACACAGTGTATAGTGCGTTTTTTAATTGTCATTTTTAAGTAGGTATATATACTATATTAAATAAGGTTTTTACTGTGTTTTTCGTAAAGCCAATGGGAACATTTTAAAAATATGTAGTTATTTTTTATTTGATATCAAGAGTTTACTTATTAATTTTGTATTTCTATATTTTTTTAAATAAATAGATGTTTATCTCTAGTGTATTTCTTTATTAGGTAACTTTTGTGTTGTAAACACATGCCGACATTTTAATAAAACTGTTAAGCCAAGTTAAAATCGTAATGATGTGGGGTTTCTTTATAACGATGAAGTTTTATTATTGCACATAGCAAACAGGAAAAAAAATACATTTAATGAAAGTACAGAACTATAAAAGATATCCCAGATAAAAGTTATCACCATATTTACGATCCTGGTAGATTTTACAACAATCGTTGGAACATGTCAACTTTAGTCTTTTGGGGGGAACGAATATTAAGGTATGACCAACCCTCTATCTCCATCCCTCTAGAGGGGGTAAGCATTGACCTTGAAATTTTAATTGGAAGGAGGGCAAGTTCACTAATTTGTAAGTTTAACTGGCCGCCATTTTAGAGTGATTTGACCAAATGTCAAAAAGTTTTCCAAATAAAAGACGTGTACTGTTTCCAGCCTTGGTTACGGTTAGCCGTTCCGTTATTTGTGCCGACGCCATAGCCATCGTTTTGTATAGTTCTCGCTATGTATTAAAATAATACCCGAAATAGAAAAGAGGTTAGTTGTTTTCATTGCCCAATGCTAAGAAAAAATCCTAATCATTCGGATGAAACAGTTTACTTCAAAAAATGAAAAGAACTTTGAGTAAAAAGGTCAAACAGACTTTAAGTAGAGTTAAAGTAATGCAACGATGTTTAATGTTGAATGTTTTTACTACTTTTTTTTAAAACAAAAGCAACTATGTATTCTATAGTTATAATCTTCATTTTAATCCATCGAGCGTCAGTCTGATTTTACTTCAGAGCAATCACTTTAACTCGGCACCGAAGAAGAACCAAGTGATTCCTTGAGCAAACACTTAAACTCGGCACCGAAGAACCAAGTGATTCCTTTATCAGAGTTATTATTTATATTGGTTTCATTTGGCAACGTTACAATTCGGCTTGCTGGGTACCGTCAATGCAACTAGTACCGTCTAAGTGGAATTGTCTACTTTGAAAAATGCGTTAAATGATTTTGTTACTAATATTATTTGTTGTTTGTTATTAGTTGTTAACTTAGGTTGGATATGCATTAAGTTTTGTCAGGAATTAGTGTATTTGATGTTGTTTATAATTATTTTTATATTTTTAAAAGATGTTTTAGTTCATATCTGTTAGCACTATTAGCTGCATATATATTTTCGAATTTTCATTTCCGCCCAAAATCCAACACAGAAAGGTACAAAGTACAAATTAAACAACTATGCTTAATTGACTCTGGCATTACTGGTCTAGTACTAGCACTATATTTTAATTCTTTAATTCTTAATCATAATTAATTGCCGTGGCTCTGAGGCATAGAATTCCACGGTCGCTGAAGCCCTTCATTTAGCCGAGTCGCATCACTGTTATTTTCGCTTATCCAAATTTTCTGATTTAGTATTTTTCTCCTTTGTTTTATGAAAAAAATATGATCAAGGTATACACTATTTTGGACGTAGACTCAAAAAAATTTTGAGCGCCATTTTTTTCCACCTGGGTGGGCCCTGACACAACGTCTTGCGGGAGAGCCCAAAATTTCTAGTTACGCCACTGATTGTATATAAAAAATAAAACGAGCAAACATGGAATAAAATTTTATGAACTCTGCACAAACGATGGGTTTGTATTAAACATGGAGATTTATAAAGGAAAATCGAATAGAGAAGATGCCAGGGGATATTCAAAGTTGAACTCGTCAGTGCTAAAACTTCTGGAGCCATTTCTAGATAAGGGACACCATATCTATAAGGATAATTTTTATAACAGCCTTCATTTATCAAAAATTTTATTGCGACGACTCATAGGCCATTACTCATAGGTACATTACGTTCTAACAGATAAGGTAATCTGAAAGAAATAACCTTGGCTAAATTGAAACCTGGGCAGCACATATGGAAAAGAAATGGCTATGTGTATGTTTCCAAATCGCGTGATAAACGTGATTTCCTATCTATTACAACAGCCTACCAACCTAAATTGATTGAAACAACTAACAGATCTGGTCAGAAAAAAAATATGCCAGTAGAAGTCATTATAATGAAAACAAGTCAAGTTTGGACAGGGCCGATCAAATGATTAAGTTATTCTTCGTGCCCTAGAAAAGACTATCGGAAGGCACAAAAAAGTAATATTTCAGATAATGGATATAGCGGTATGCAACTCTCACTATTTATATAAGTGCAATCAAGAAAAAAAGTCGTTTAAGGAATTCAGGAATGAGTCACTCAACTCCCTACTCGGAATTTCACCTGATCAAAAAGATGGCAGGGAATTTGTCAACATTAAACCAAGAAGAACTAAGTCCTCGCCGTCAAAAAGCTCTAGGAAGAATACTGGTCATGTCCTTGAGGACATACCTAAACCAGAAAACTCTAAAAAGCAAGGGAATTATTCTAAGCGCTGTAAGCATTGTTACATGATGTAAAAAAGAAGCAAGGTCTTGGCAGTGTCGGGATTGCATAGGAAAGCCACCTCTTTGTGTAGAAAAATGTTTCCAGTATTGGAATAAATAAGTACTGTCAGATTCTTTTGTTATTTTCAGCAAAGAATTTTGTGATATTTTATTAGTTTTAGTTTCTGTCGACTCCATGTTTTTTTGTTCAAATACACCTTTTTCTATTTTATTTGTACATGTGTCTTATGACGTCACTGTCATTTTGAAACTAGACTATGCTTTTCGTGGGACACAACGTTATATGATGCAGTGTTTTTTTTTGTATTTCTAATTCTCTGCAAAAATGTGATTCTAAAGCCACATGTTGCGTTCCTCTACGTGTAAAATTACTTATTCTATCCCTGTGACAATCTGAGCTTTTGTAGCAGTTGAGCTTTTCTGGGTGCCCCGATGAGACAAAAGTCAATGACGTGATATACCGTCAATGATTGCGAACGTGTTAATGCTAGTCGTATATATCAACCCCCAAGATTTAATTACTAATCTGGATTAGTTTCCCATTTAATATCTTCGTTCACTCCAAGTGTTAACGTCCGCAGGGCTACTCAGTTCACCTCGCTTCAGTCATACACTTTCGGAATGGCTCCAATTCTTGACTCGGCTCTTCTTTCTTCGATATTCTGGTCTTTGGTTGGTCGGGTGGACTGCTCACTCCCTTGACAGTAGTTGTTACTTACTCATAAAATTCAATTACAATCAGTTTTTACAGCCCCAAAAAAGTCTGATTTACTTTCGGTAATTAAATCCAAGGCCTACAATAAGCCCCCCCAAATATTTTGAACTTTCTATTTTGATATGGCAATGAAATCAACCAGGGATCAATAAAACGCAACCACACGAAACTTTATTTTACAATAAAAAAATATTTATTGAACAGCATCGAAAAAAGCAGCTTTTCTCGAACAGGTTGCAACGCCTGTTGAAATTGAACCTCCCGACGTGGCAGTTGAAGCGTTCAAAGGTTGCTAGAAGTAAATAAAGAAAACAAAGGTTAATAAGTGATATAAGATTGTGCTGGGGTAAATGGGATTTTTACTTGAGTTTACTTTTCCACTTGAGTTTAGTTCAGGTATGCGCCTTTAACCCTCCGGCGGTCGCGTGTATTTAACTTACACCAACGGTCGCGCTGCGGTACTTTAGAGTGCCGCAATTCAAAACTCAAGATTATGACATGATACTACCAATAAATGAAATTATTCTCAATCACAGTACCATTTTTATTGAATTTTATTGAACATAGCAGAACAAAAGCAAAACTTTATAACACTAATTTCAGAAAAAAAAAACAAATTAATTCTAGAACATTTCTCAACTTAGTCCTCATCCATTGGCGGATACAATCAAGTACTACATCTCACGTTTTTAGTAATATGTTTTTTACAAACAAACCTTTCGCACGTATCATACGAAACTGTTGTTTTATTGTTTTTTCGCACACTACAAATATGGCATCGCTCACTCCGATTTTGACATCCGCAAATGTGTCTTCTGGAAGTCGGTACTGGGGTAAGAAGAGACTTAGACCTCCTGGAATGTTTTTGATTTTAGCTCAGTCTTTCATATGATCCTCCATTAAGTTCAGATCTACTTAAAAAAAAAAATTCTTCTCTGTGGTTGATCTGCCTGTATTGTGCAGATCCTTGTCGCTTAATAGTCTTTTTTTCTGGCCCTGAATAACTAAATAAAATCAAAGCACACTCTCAAAACAGAATTCCATAAAATAATATCAAATAAAACACTTTACAAACAAAAAAAATAAGTATTTATTATACTTACATAACCAGTCGCATTATGATAAGGAATGCCGCAAAGGAACACCTGCCACTTTGACGGCTCGATTAGCACTAACCACCATCGAGGCTCGATGTTTATCGAGTTTAGCCGATTCTAAATATAATGGCCGGGGAATACCCCAAGTGACACTGGCGAAAAGTAAACTTTGGTGACAACCGTTGTATTTTTGAAAACTTACCTGATTTAGGTACATTATTTATAGGATTTTAGATAACCAGAACTCAGCGCCATCTTTGTTTTAACAAAGTTGTACCATATATTATTCATTCCTTAGATGGTGTTTTTCATGCTGATTTAAAATACAGAGTGAATCACAATGGGTAGTCGAAATTAAAATTTCAGATTCTTTGGTCGATCCACGAGGCAGTATCAATTGATTATGCAAGAATTACTAAAATTTGGTATTGTGCAAGTTGTGGTAGCTGCCTTTGGTCCCAATCTGCCAATCAGCCACTCAAATTAAAATATTTCTATGCTTTCAGGATAATCAAGGCATATGCATTTTGAAATTCTAACAAACACCGTCTAACTTTTTAACGAAGCTTAATAGATGAACTGAACATACAATTGAAATTGTATGGAGCTCCCTAAAATAGACCAAAGAATATGAGATTTTATTTTTGACCACCCATTAAGACTCACTCGGTTTATACTGGGTGTACATTAGAAAAAGCTTGTTAGCTGCAAAGCTGTTAATCTATAAGCTATTAATTTATATTTTGACAGAAAAACATGACATAATCAAAGTAAATGGATTTCTGATTCTTCCATCTCTTTTCTTTGGCATTTGACAGCCAACTAGATGACGTCTTTAAATGAACACCCTCTATATCTATTATTTCCAAGGCAGTCGCACTTCCAGTTATACTGAATCATTATCACCTCAATTATCACTTTAGTTTCTTTTTTTTTAATTTTGTTGTCAATTCTAAATCATTTTTGCCAAATAACCTGCTAGATGATATAATGTTTGACTTTACATAATTTGTTCTACTTTTCAGTATCATATACCCATATAGATTTCCTCTCAAGCCCATTAGCTGAAGTCCCACAGGCAAGTAGGGGTGTATCTTCACTAAATGACACACACCATGCTCTCTGCCCCAACTCTTGAGTATGTATTAAAGTTAACTCTGGAAATGATATACCAAGTTGTTTTAAGTACAGTTGTTTTAAGGTACAGTTGTTTTAAGGTACATATTCGGATATTAAGAAAGTATCTTATCAGTAATAAAAGTGCAGTTCCTACCTAAAGGATCTCTATGTAGTGAGAACATTTTAAAACAATCATTTCTCATGGCTGCTGCCACAACCAAGTTATCTGGGGATATATCTACAGAACATGTGAATGTATTTTCGACTTTATCAATGAAAAAGTCATTTCTGTCTACAAGATTTTGTACATACACCCCTCCATCACTGTAATAAAATCCAATAGGTTTAAATTGAACATTCCATTATTGTTTAGCAGGGAACCTTAAACCTCCAGCTAACTTATCATTCCTCAAAGTAAATTTTGTTACATCTACTGTGGAAAATCCCACATTCACACAGCTTTGTCGATATTGTGGTGACAGCACATAATTGGGCTTATGTATTATAATATTTTCTTTATTGCGTTTGTAGTTAAATATCTTTGACCCTCTGCTAAACCATAAAGCATCTCTTTGTAGTTTTAACCAGGGCATGTATTTTTTCCTGACATAAAACAGAGACTTCTCATTGTACATGCCATAATTCCAGTTATTTTGCAGCCTTATTTTCTCTAATTTAGAAGGAATTCTGGAGAAACACCTAATGTACGTAAGTTGTAAATAAAATAATGTTTTCTAATAGAAAATAGTGTTAATATGACTTACCTAGCTACAAATTTTTCACTATTTTGATTAGTAACTACAGTGGTAGTTTTGATTAACAGATTGTCCCAAGCATTTATAATATCTCGAAACTGTCTACAGGTTAGTCTTAATCTACTTAAATCCTGAACTTCCAAGTAACTAAAAATGTAAATTAATAATTCCGTGGATAAGCTATCGAAATAGCATTCCGACATTAGAAAGTTGTTGAAGTAAAAATGGAATGTGAATTAACGTCTCGACAAGATATTAATTACCGAAATATATTGATGTTTTTCTTAATTTTCTTTGAACAAAAGTTCTAAAATCCTCGAAACAAAACGATTACAAAACAAACTTTACCTACATTTTACTGCGGATGACGTAATGACGTCACACAAAATGTAAAAATTATCTTATATACTTAATATCAGAAAAGAGTAATGTTGGGTAGATAAAAGTCAGTATTACATCGCAACTATCAAATTTTATATATATAATAAGCTAGCTCTAGAATAAGCTCTTAAATGATTGCATACTAATTTACAAAACACCCTGTATATTACATTACAATACACCATGGCTTTAAGCTGGATTTATAGCTCCATATAAGGAATATAAAAATAAGGAAATAGGAAGCGAGGTTTTAGCACTTGAGGAATGAGGTCAATTTATAGTTTTGAATGAACTGTAAGAATATCATGACAAGTGCAACTTAAATTTGCCAAATTGTGTAATGTTGCCAATTTGTGGTTGTTTTAGGAGATGTACCGGATGAATCACGAAGAAACGTCGTCGGCCTATCTGGAAATCCGTTTACCACACGGCTTTTAGGAAAAAAATTCTTGGATAAAATGACCCAGATAAATTGCTGTAAATTGTTTCCAGCCTTCTAAAACGACCCCCTAGAATGCGTAACAGCGATGTCACACTCAAAAATACTGTTTTGGCTAAATTCAGAACCTTGACCCTACATAAAAAAATTATTTTGGTAATCCTCAAGTTATTTCTGATAAATTCCCTTTTTATCTTCTTTTTTTCAGTTGCTTCTCAATTGAAAGTTAAAGTTTATTTCATAGAAACGTCCACAACTTTAGACTGACTAGTAGTTACTACAATCTCGTAGAAAATGCCTGTTTGGAAGGAGGAAGTTTAATTCTATCTGACAGTTCACAAAAGAGCAATTTACTTTTTAAGTCAAGCACCGGAGGACGTTTTTGATGGCATTCTTTTTTAATTTTCATTTTCATTTTTTTTTCAATTAAAAAAAAACAAATAATTACAGGTTTCTGACATGACAGATGAAAAGTTAAGTTAAAAAATCATAGTATGGTAAAAACTTCCTATCTATTTTCTCCTCTCTACCTATTTTAATTCCAGAATAGATGAAACAATTTGTTATGTTACTTTGTTTCCAAACACATTAACAATGACATTAGAACATAATGGCTATTCACGCCTTTAGTATAATTTATTGATGTTATTTTTTTATAATATTTCTTAATAAATAATACCTTTAATAAATAACTTTGGCATCGTCATACAAATCGTTTGTTATAGAACTCTACTACTTATGGATTTGTATTAAAAAGACACATCGAAATACCTGGAGTGTTATCATTTGAAAAAAAAAATGTCATAGCTATCGAAATTTTGTGTGAGTACTAATAAAATCCATTGAGTTTTTTACCTGATTGCATAACAAGCACTTTTTGTATATGCCAACAATTTCTACTGTTCCTAACAACAGAGATATTGACGGGCCAAGCAAATTTAGGACAACTTATATTATACAAAATGCCCTAAAGTGAGCGGCACTTATTATTTTTATAAGGATATTATACTGAGGTAGCGGGAGCGACGCAGATCTAGACACGTGAGCGGAACAGCATGACACATCAAGGGCTGACCCTCCTCTTGTTCCGCAGTGGAACGTAAAGTTTACTGATTTTTTTTTATCTTAACTCGACAAACCGATATTCTTTCAAACATACGAAAACTAGAAACGTAAATGGAAAAAGAAAGACATGCAACAAGGCCCATCTAAAGCAATTTCTTCATCATTTTCAAATTCTCTCTCAATTGAAATGACTTTTTGTTTGAATTTATTTTGAATGTGACACATCACTGCCATTTTAAAATATATCTAGTTGCCACGTATGAACGCGCATCGTGCTTGGACCTTGGTTGTATTATATGTTTTAGTCATAATTAAAATTTTTGTAGCTATTACTGATGAAGATGCCATAGGGCATCGAAACGTTTAAGACTAATAGAAGTTTGAAAAAAACACTGTGTTTTTTCTCATCACATAAGGACAGAACCCCTCAAAACTACCCCCCCATACATTTTAAAATATTTTACTTGTCCGAATATTTGACAAGTAAATTATCAGTCAATTTTGTGGTGGATGCGCCTATTTTCTCTCTTATGTCAAATATATCACTTATTGACGTCTATAGCTGCCAGCGGTTACGTCATCTCCTTCAAAATTGTTGTTTAAACTGTCACTTCTTGAATCTTTTAAACATGTTCATAAATATCCACATCAAATTAATTTCACCTATCCTTACTTGACCAATATGTGACCAATATGTTACAGGTATATTTTTATTAATTAGTATAATAGTGCAAAATCTGAATATTCTTATTAACAAAAGTTACTCGAATAATAGTCCTTTTATCATTTTGCTATATTTAAAGTAAGTAGGTTTTGGCGTAAGCATTCCTTAAATTAAGCGTTTTGTTTTATATGTCTAGAATTAAAACAAGTAAAATATTGTGGTTTTCACCATACCACGTAATTTTTAACCCTCTGTTTATCTGTAATGTCAAAAATATAGATCAACATTTGAATTTTGCCAAAAACTGCAAAAAAAACAAAAAATGTCCTGTAATGTTTGACATAGAAAATAAATTGTCCTTCTTTTGTTTTGAGTTGGTCAGAATAGAACTAAATAAAATGTGTAGAAACCGGCAAACAAAATGAAAATTGTTACTGCATACAAAATTTATTTACTTTCACTGCAAAATATTTCTTATAACAGCCTGTTAGTCTATACAAAATAAATGTATATGGCAAAAAAATAAAGTTTTTCTACTTGAAATTAAATGTAGATTAAGCATGTACAAAATTTCCCATTTTCTATAGGTTTTTCGGGGTAACTATGGCAGAGATAGCGTGATTCAGATTACGCATTAGCAAGTCACTTTTTCGTAAAACAAGGGATGGTGCTGTCAAAATTTTATGGCAGCCTTGGTTCCTAAGGTATAGGGTGATTTTGAAAAGTCATTTAATGTTTCTTATTTTTTAATGCATCGGCAATGCATCTGCTGTATCATGCAATGTATTAATGCATCTATTGACAAATTAAAAATACCATCCTATAGAGAATTTTATGTAGAACCTAGTTATCTTATCAGAATTTCTCTGATTCATCTAGAAATTAATAGTTTCTATCTCCGAATTTATTAGGTATTTATTGTGTTGTTACAAGGTTATTAAAAGATTACCAATTACAAGGAATAAGTTTGTGTGGGCACATTTAAAAAGGAAAAAATTAAGTTTCCATCAACCGCCTGGCATCATGAAGCAAATATGAGCACAGTGGGGTATAGCCTGGAAATAATGGAGAGACAAAAATGTAAAGCACCAGCAGACATCAGCTTAGCCTTTGGTGGAAACATTCAGTTATCATATTTTTGGGGATTTGTTCAGGATAGATTCTTTATGGGGTGATTTTTGTACACTAGCTAGCATGTTAACTTCATCACTTTCTCTATTTTTTGTTTTAAAATTTAGTATAAGGCTTATGAAATGATCAGTAGTTTAACAAATTTTCTTTAAGACAAAAGAAAAATCTTTTCTGGCTCTCTTTCAAACTCATTATAATTGAAGCAATGAGATAATTAGGTACCTCGTAAAACATAGTGATTGAAACCCAGTTTTCATTGCACTGTATAAAACAATCTAATGCATCATGGTTTTCATAGTTATCAAAATTACCACCCATGATTATTTGAAACTCAAGTCAATAAAGCAACAAAATTGTAAAGCTGCAGATCTTTATTTGTTTTGTCGAGTAGCCATGCCATTCTATCCATGCCTACTAGATTAAATGTTAACACATTTTGGTGTTAAATATCAACATAATTCTATAGTGTCTTATATGTTTGGAAAGGTAATGTTATTATCAGGGTTTGAAAATATGAAAATATAATATTTATATAAATATTATATCACATGATATGCAGGGTGGTCTTTTTAACTTGGGAGAAGATATCTTGAGAACTAGTAGGGTAACAGATTTTGTTTTAACAAGGTCCTATATTGTACAGGGTGGCCTAATTTGGGTGTTTTAAATGGGAAACTCCTAAACTAATAGGACTATTAAAAATCAAAAAGTCGATGCCGAGGTAATTTCTCGAGCTGAATTCATTGCCGGAAACAGAAATCTGCTATCGTCTTTTTTGTTTTCTTGCAATTGATAAAAGCTCAATTTTCGCCATTTTCGAAAATACGTTATAATTTTTTTATTAGTCTAGTTTGGTAAAAATGGTTTTTACATTATTAAGGCACTTTTTTGAATAGATTCCAATAGTGATTTTTGAATTTTTATACACTTATTGTTTTTTTAAGTTATTACATAAACTTCTATTTTTTAAATACAACCTATAACTTCTTTCTACTTTGTTAGAAAGAGAATGTTTTTCTCTTTAAAATGACGTATAACATGATAGGTTTTGCTTTGAACTTATGTATGCTATATAATATATGCTTTTTTGATAAAAACTTCTTTTTGGAGTAGTAGGCCATGACGCGATGACGCTCCGATGCCGATGTCGCGGCCATCTTGTTGTGCAGCTGTCACTGTCGATATTCCGCGGTTGGAGAAATTTAATAATCTCGTAACTAGCGTAGACAGTTCAATAACGTTCATTAAGTTTTCCCCTTGTAAGGACGTAACGAAAAATTGTCATTCTATTTTCTGCAGCAAGATGGCGCACCCGCCATCTTGTTGCAGAAAGGGAAAATTGTTGTCCTGTCAGGAAAAAGATTCCAGTAAAACTCAGATGCAATATAATTATTTTGAATATAATACTCTGATAGTACGTCCCCATGTGCGGATATGGCGTATATTGCGGATTTGGCGCTGTGGTCTGATTGGTTGAAATTGAAGTTTCTTCCTAAGTGTTGCCAAATTTCTGCATTCTCATTAAAGTGATATATGTAGTTGGACAAAGAGTGTAAAAAACGACAGTTACTATATCGAAATCCTTGACATTTGCCATATGATTTTAGAGGTTCGGGTAGAACGATGCATATATCAAGGATTCACAGTGTGCACTGCGGCAACACTGTGAATCCGCACTATACGCCATATCCGCACATGGGGAAATACCATTAGATGTCGAATTTTTCGAAAGATTGAAATTACATTTTTTCGTTACGTCCTTACAAGGGTAAAACTTAATGAACGTTATTGAACTGTCTACGCCAGTTACGAGATTATTAAATTTCTCCAACCGCGAAATATCGGCAGTGACAGCTGCCCAACAAGATGGCCGCGACATCGGCATCGGAACATCATCGCGTCATGGCCTACTTCTACAGAAAGAAGTTTTTATCAAAAAAACATATAAGTTCAAAGCAAAACCTATCATGTTATACGTCATTTTAAAGAGAAAAAAATTATCTTTCTAACAAAGTAGAAAGAAGTTATAGGTTGTATTTAAAAATATAGAAGTTTATGTAATAACTCAAAAAACAATAGGTTTATAAAAATTCAAAAATCACCATTGGAATCTATTCAAAAAAGTGCCTTAATAATGTAAAAACCATTTTTAGCAAACTAGACTAATAAAAAAATTATAAGGTATTTTCGAAAATGGCGAAAATTGAGCTTTCATCAATTGCAAGAAAACAAAACACGATAGCAGATTTCTGTTTGCGACAATGAATTCAGCTCGAGAAATTACCTCGGCATCGACTTTTTGATATTTAATATTCCTATTAGTTTAAGAGTTTCCCATTTAAAACACCCAAATTAGGCCACATTGTACAGAAGGATCTCTTTTAGGAACATATTTATACATTGCAGGGTGGCCCAGAAAAGTGTAACGTCATATAATGTACCATCTATATTTTTACTAGATTTTGATACATCTTATGTAGTAGACCCTAAAATTTGACATAATGTGAAAAAGTAGTGAAAAAATGATCATTCCATACTAGGCTGCTGAAAAATCTTGAATGGGAAATACAGGCTATCCAAAGAACGGCCAGCTATGAATGTCAAATTTTCAGGGTCACGTAAGAGCTCTAAGATCTATCAAAACCTAATTAAAAATACATGGTGTCCTATTTAAAAATATTACATTATATGAGGTCACACTTTTCTGGTCCACCTTGTATATATAAAAATATGTGCCTAAAATAGGCTACATAGATAGACCTCGATATAATATAGACCTCCGTTGGAACAATTTCATTTATCCTATTATTTCTCGAGATATCTGGCTGTCTCAAGTTAAAAACCCCTCCCTGTGGATGTTTTCAAAAATTTTATTACTTAAAAAAAATAATAAAAACAGCATTTTTTATGTGTAAACAATAGTTTAACACATGCGTATCAAGGAAACCTTAGATTCTAAACAACAACTCAGCCTTTTATTTATTCTAACTAATTGAAAAGAAATAAACATAATATGTGTGCTTTGTGTCCTTTCTAATATGATGGAACTGCAGATAGCTGGTGTAGGACAATTAAATAGCTACTTCACAGTTGCGAATGCGCCAACGTTTCGATCTTTATTTAGATCTTCTTCAGGGCTAAAAAATGTGGTAAATCAACATTCTATAAAAACACTTAATGCATGAACAAAATCATTCTAAGACATCGATAAATTCATAAAAGTACGTATCTAACAATTAAAAAATTAAAAAACAAATTTAATAGTTAACAAATACCCTTAAACTTTCTACATTAAAGACATAAACCGTGCATCTGTACGTGCATATTTTCTCAAAGTGAAAGGCGGTATACTCTGATAAATGGTGGGTTTGCTTACCTTAATTCGGTTTGAGAAGCATGTCACCTAAGCTATATGTATGTCTTTTACCGGAC
>CATOSE010000080.1:0-14432 GCA_951812265.1 Taphrorychus bicolor | reverse complement strand
ACAACACCTTCACCGCGACTGCCTACGCTGCTGCAATCAGATCGTTCCTCATGCTCGTGTGCATGCTCGACCTCAATACTGCCAAGTGTGACGTAACCAAGGCATTCACGCTCGCAGACCTCGACGTGGAACTCTACTGTGAGCAGATGCCTGGGCGAGAGGTGAAAGGCCACGGATGCGTCTCAGTTGCCATGACCGTCTGTCTGCTCCATAAAGCGCTGGAGGGGCTGAAGCAAGCGGGGTTCCTCTGGCAGCAGAAGCACACAACATTCCTGACGGGCTACGCCTACAACGGAGTGAAGCCAGCTCAGTCGGAAATTGACCCGTGCATCTTCGTGCTGCATTGTAGCGCAGGAATCCTCATACTACTCGTGTGGGTCGACGATATGCTTGTGGCGTTCTCGTGCGCAGCGATGTTCTCACATTTCAAAGAGATGCATCAGAAGGCATTCCCATCGCGCTTCGAGAACGGATTCGACACCGAACCGGGAGTGTTCGTGGGACTCACCATCTCACGAAATCGACCACGGAAACGGCTGAGCATTCATCAGACACCGCTACTCGAGCGCACCTATGAGAAATTCATTGGAAACAAGATTGTGGAGCATCGTGCCCCAACGTCTGACCGGTCAAGCTCGCGCCACTACTCCAAGATTGAGACAGCAAAGGATGCGAGCGAGCGCAAGGCCATGTCCGATAGGCCCTACCTCGCCATTCTTGCCACCCTCATGTACCGTGCAGTGTTCACTGGGCCACACATCAGCTACCACTGCTGCTTCCTTGGCCAGTTCATGCATGACCCCTCACCGGCCGCGTTCGATGCAGTTCTGACGCTTCTCGCCTGGGAATATGACAACCGAGCAGATACTATAGTCACCTACGGTGGCCCAATCTCAATCCCTCAAGCACTCCCAGCCAGCGAGCATGAGCGCTTCGTGAAGAAAGGGGGTTTCTACGGTTCAAGCGGTGCTTCGTGGCTACTACGATCGATTGGCGGGTACGTCATCATGATGGCAAATGGCCCTCTTGACTGGACAGTCAGGGTTTTTCGTGTGATCTGTCACAGCTCTGCCGAGGCTGAGACCGGAGCGGCCAGTCTGATGCATAAGCGACTGGCGTTTGTCCTGCAGCTCCTCTCCGACATGAAGCTACAGAATCTCTGCCCTGTCATCGTCTTCATTGATAACACTGCTGCCCTCGAACTATGTCAGAAGCTTGGTGTCACGGCCAAGACGGCTCATTTTCTTCGGTGGCTATATTACTTCCGGGCCTCAGTACTGAACAAGCAGTCGGTGCCTTACTTCTGCCCCACCAAGCTGATGCTAGCTGACCCGATGACCAAGGTCGTCGACACCGCCACCCTGAAGCAATTCCTCGACATTGTCTTCAACAAAAAGAACAGACTGATTTAACCTCGAGAGCATGACTACCATGCAAGAAGCAGAAGAAAGATTAGGGTGGGATCCCCGGGGGTTTTGGTAAGGAGGGGAATGCAAAGCAGCTCGTATGTTCGCATGACATGGCCCAGGGGGGTAAGGTGTCAGTGAAGCGAGAGCAACAGGACGCATTTGGATGGTTGCATGCTTCACTGATGATCTAGGCGTTGCTTGCCGCATGGAGGGGCTTATCGTCCAGAACGGATAGTGTGCGGCGGCAACGGACCCTTTTATGTACTTTGCTTGATACTTTCTTAGTTGTCTGGCTAGTACTTTGTCCCTTGTCCCTTGGTTTATTTTGTTTGTTAGTTTTTCGGTTTTCCTGACCTTGGTGGTTCGGCGCGTGGCCTGCACTGGGGGTGCGTCAGCGTCTACCCGGTGGGGTGAGCAGGTGGGCCTGCGACAATAGATTTGGCTTTATATACATTCACGGAGTCGGACAACAGGCAGGTACTTTTTAGTGTGCTGTGAATGTTCATACCCCCGGCGGTTATTTCCCCATGTGAAGCTCTTGTTCTTTTCAGGAGACACGCGCCTCATGCGCGGGGTGATAGGACGTTCCACAGCACGACGGTAGCTTCTTCGACCGTGTGGACTGGTTCGTCCTGCAGGCCGTACAGCGCCTTTTCGGCGAGCGCCACATTCCATTTGTATGGGAGGGTCTCCTTCAGCCGCTTCTCGACATCGCACAGCGCATCATCAAGAGAACTGTCGGACCCCTCTTTGTGCTCAACAAGCACTCCATAAAAATGAGTGCCATCACCTTCCATCCTTTTTCCTCGAGCATGCGAACGATCAACATAAGCAGCTTGTTCTCTCGGTCCTGTAGCCATAGTGCAAGCATGCTGCGTTCGATACCTCCCCGCACTTGATGTTTGGTGGGGTCGCTCATATCGTCGCGCAGCCGTTCCCTCAGGAGACGGTCTTGCACTTCGTCCTTGCACCCCCAGCTATTGAGCACAACCTGCTGGAATTCCCGCACTTCTTTATTGAACGTCCGCACAGCCTCCATCTCCCTTGTGAGCTGACGCTCCTTGAGCCACTTCTTATAGCTGGCCCCACAGATCAACGAGTTGATCAGCGCCTTTGCTTCGACCTTGTCAGTGTTGAGGTCATGATCGTGGGCAACGCTGGCAAGAAATACGTTGGGGCACTCCATGAACGCAACGAGTGTGGACATCCGTTGCAGAAGGCCATGATACCGCGCCAGGTTGTGTATGATCGATGGAAAACACTTGACCATGTCGACATCATGTAGAAAAGCGCCACCGCATATCGCACGCAGGTCTTTGAGCATTCCTTGATAACATGCGGGGCGTTTCATCGACCGTGAGGATTTGCCCGGTTGAGTGCGGCACAGTGCGGTCTCCGCCGGATCATTGTCAGGCATCGATGCACTCACCATGTCACATGATTTCGCGAACCGCCGACCGAGCCGATACGGGTGGTGATAGCTGACCTGTTGCCGGATGAGCCCATCTCCTCGGTTCGCATCGGGCAAGGCAATGAGCGCTTGTGTCACACTTTGCATGTCGTTCGCACGGAGCAGCTTGCGGCGATCACTCTCGAGTGTCCTGGTCCGGTTCTCAACCACCGCACCAGACGGTGAAAGCCTCTCCATATCGCGCGCGTCACAGAGACTACGTTCGACGATCTGCAGCGCCTTGTGCCACTCACCCCCGTCGCTCTTCAGGCGCTCGTGAAGAGCCTTCGTCCGGACCTGGTCGTAGCGCTCGTACCGATCGTCAGGATTGATTAGCAACACATCTGAGAAGAACACAGTTTGAGAGGAATATGGGTCGGGCGATGAGGTGCTTGCCCGGTCGCGCGATGTGCTGCTCTCCCGCGATAGCCACGGGTCGGAGCACCGCTGTTCGATGTGCGCGTGTTGCTTCACAATCCGTCGGTACTGATCTGCGCGGATGTGTTCCTTCGCCACCGGGCAATAGATATGGCAGAGATCTGAGAGATGCGCCGAACAAAACCGCGACATAGCAGCGGATATGCCATCCTCCCAGATCGTCATGCTCTCGAGAGACTTCTTAGATTTGGTCTCAGGAATAGTCTTACCCCATCTGAACTCGGGATGTAGCGATAAGAGCTCGAGTGCACGCTGGAGCACTTTGCATATAGCAATCTTTTCCCACTGCGATGTGTTGAGCCCCACCTTCAGGGCGGACAAGGCGTTTAATCTGGTAGGTAAGCGCTGCCGCGTCAGTCTCCGCTGCGTCGTGCGGTGTCAGTAGTCTTGTGTACGCTTCGATCCATGGCGCAACGATGACCTCACCCCGGCCGATCTCACCCCGGCCACGATCGCAATGTGAGTCGCGACGTGCACGAAGCTCCTCCTCGCGAAAAGCCTCATTTGCAACGTACATCGTGCCATGCTTCAGCAGTAGCCCGAAATGATCGATACCACCACGTGTTGACTCACTGGTCGCACCCACGAGGAGATCTGCGAGGCCCACCTTAAACCACGCGGTGCCAGGCCTTTGCGGGTCAGAGTGCTTATGGCTCTCCCATGTCTTGCGAAGTAGTGAATCGCTCTGAGCCATGGAGCGATGCCGCCCGCTTTGCTCATTCCGATGGTGCTCCGCTGCTTCTTGCTCGCGCATGGTGAGAGTCTTAAAACGCACCAATCTCTCTAGAAGGGGTCGTCGTCTAGACATATCGGCGTACGTAGAGCCGACTGGACGGTTATGCAGGTCATCGACTGCTCTGAGAATCGCCAACACGTCACAGTGGTCGAGGGCAGGCGCATCGATCAACCCCTTGAGCTTCTGAGCCGCAGTGGTGCCAGGTAGTAAAGCCTGTGCCGCCGGCTTGACAGCGTCGGCAATAGGACCGAAGTCGAAGCGCGGGATCTAAGAAGCGCCATCCTGTGACTTTGAGATGCAAAGTGTCCAGAAGATGCCGAGTTGCCACTTCTCGAGTGCGTTCATCGGCGATCCTTCGGGGCGATGGGTCAGTCCGCCGCAGTGTCCGTATAGAAAGTCGTATCGTAGGTTTTGAAGAGCATGTTTCTCTACCTCGTTCCTTGCTTGCTCTTCGTGCTCTTCGCTACCCACGAGCTCCTGTGCCTGGTATCTAAGAAACTCGAGGAGAATCTGGAAGTGAACTGTTGGGGACGTGTGCAGCGACACTGAAATCAGGGCATCAGCGGGTTCCTTGAACTTCGGAATGAGCCACTGGTTGCCGTCATCTCGGTCCCATTCGTGCTCCTTCCACCGCTCCTCCGCTTCCTCCGGGAGGGTTGGCATCTCCGTGGGGGGTTTGAATAAGCGGCTCTTCGCGGCGAGCTCGAAGTAACGATACACAGCCTCCGGGCCAAGATGATGTGAACGGTACAGCTCCGTTACAGCGCGCAGTGCCTGGTAGCGGTCACCGACCGGTTGGTGTAGGCCGGCCCCACCTTCCCCGTTGCATTCAAGTCTTGCCGCTATGCCTCGCAGCTGCTCGTTCCGCTTTAGGCTATCGGCTTGGTGAAACTTGCGCTTCAAGAGGTTTACGGCGCTCTCTGACACCTGCTCGTGTCATAGGCCGCAAGGGCAAGGGTGAGGGCGAGGGCGAGGGTGAGTGCTGGCGAGGGCAAAGGAGAGGGCGAGGGCGAGAGTGAGGGCGAGGGTGAGGGCAAGGGCGAGGGCAAGGGTGAGGGCAAGGGCGAGGGGCGAAGGTGGGGCAAGGGCGAGAGCATGGGCAAAGAGGCCGACCAGGGCTTTACCCCGGCTAGCTGTTCGTGTCACCGGGCGCGAGGGCAATGGCGAGACCGATTGCAGGAGTTTACCCCGGCCGGGTTCTGGCACCTGCATGGGACGTGTCAGCTCCGTGGGGAAGTTGCCGTCAAATAACACCCACAGGCAGTGGTCCACGAGTTGGGCGCGCTGCTGCTCCACCGACCCTCGTGGGATACGCGCGACGAGCTGCATGATCTTGTTAGCTTCCGACGCAAGATACTTGGGTTGCGAGGTAATGCTCACGAAGAGTCACACCGCGTAGAAGGCAAGCTCCGGGTTGAAAGCGACCGTGAGGGTGGCAGTGGCCACGATGAAACGCTCGTCCCGCCACGCACTTATTGTATCGAGTAAGTGGTCCTTACTGGCAACAGCGTTGAAAGGGTCATCCGTGTTATCGAGATTTGAAACGTCGTTGATTCCCGCATGATAGAAGCGAATGTGTTTCGGTTCAACTCTTCGATCGCGGAGCAATCTCTCCACAAGTCGTTCGCCCCTTGTCGTTGAGGTGACTGCGACGAAGAGCCGTTTCCACTCGGTCGGCCCTTTTGCGGATTTATCATCTGGCGTATCGAACGACCGAATCACTGCGTCCGCGTGTAAGTCGAAGTGCTACAGCGCGCATGGCTCACCTCTGCCGTTACTTTAATGGCGTCTGGCCCCAAATGTGTAGCAGAAGCTCCGATCCGGCTGCCCGGGCGCTTTGTACTGCACGTGCAGCACACCGTGGTTTGGCGCGGTGAGCTGGAGATGCTTTGCAGGGATCGGTGTCAGGGTCAGGTCACGGTCCATGACAATGACGTACTTGCTGACACCGACAATCTTTCTCATGAGCTGACTGAGCCGAGAGGGGTCCTTATGTCAGTCACCGCCGTGAGACTGAGCAATCGATGCGTATTCATCAAAGATGACGACGCCATCGCGATATTATTCCGGGTCGGGCGTGGCGATCAGCGCCGTCTCTGCGCTGAGGACGAGTTGGTGGTGTGCAAGCACACACTCACACTACCTTCCGCAGTTTTGTAGCAGTGGATGTCGACCCCATGTATCGGTTGTCGACCATTAGTTCCATGCACATACTCAGCCTCCAGCGCTTGGAACAGGTCGTACGCGTGAGCTATGTTAACGCTCCAAAAGAGGAGCGGGATCCTAGGCTCCTTTTCCAGGATCGGTCGGAGCAGGCAGACGAGATTGGCAAACGTCTTGCCCAGATTGCAATCCGCTTCGAGCAACAGGAGGCGCATTTCCTGCGGCTCGATAATCACCTCCTTTCCGTCCTGCGTCTGCATCCGCCTACCTATGACCTCGGACACGCGTCTCACTTCCTCCTGGACGATCACATGGTCGACAGTATTCAATGCATTGGAAGATGAGCCGTTGCCTTTCTGCCACTGTGCAATGCCGCGTCGAGTGCAATTCGGCGGTAGGACCGGTGTGCCGTGCTTCGCTTCGAACAGTGTATGGAAGGCAACGACAGGCGTGGAATTTGCGGCTGCTCGCAGCTGAGCTCTCAGCTGTGGCCACGTACCGGTCTGAGAGGCTCTCCGTCCACTCGGCATTCCCAGCTAGTTTGCCCACAATCGTAGCGTCGCTCTGAAAGAGCTCCTTGCGGCGCCAGGATCCCTTCTTCAGATCACACATCTGGACCCACCTGAATCCACGAATTATCGTTTTGTTAAGCTGTAAGGTCGAGCCTTGGAAGCGTGTGTGCAAGTCATGGTCGCTCTGCTCGACACGATGCACGAGTAGTGCCACATTCGCCCCTTCGCCCTCTTCGATGATAAGGGGTTCGCCCATCGTAGGGAAGCTCTCGAGCGTTGCTCTGGTCGCTTCCGAGAGGTCCTGACCGGTCTGTAACCATGCATTCCTGCTCGCCGTATGAAACTCGGATGCATCGTTAGCATCAACCTTGCCTCCAAACAGAGCGAGCTTCCGCCACCCCCCGCGCTCCATATCGATCATGAGTGTCGCGGGTCCATGCGGCTCGTCGCAATCTCGCACTAGCAGCACATAGGAGGCACCTGGCAGCCCGGTACCAAGGTTGCCGGCACCAGCGTCGGCAGCGTTGGCGGTGGTTGTGGCTGATGGTGATGCACTGTGACTGCTGCTCGTGCCGCCCCTCACGCCGCCGGCACCCTTAGCCCGAAGCCATAACTGACCTTGTACGGTACACATACTGACCAACTGTGAGGCGTCAATGTGGTGCCCTGCGCTGCTGAGCACAAGGCAGTTGGACACGCACACGGGCGGGCATGTGCTGTCCTTGCTCAAAATCAAATTAATAAAATACCGTACAGACAACGGCTAAGTACTAAATTATGTGCGCCCGACACATGCGCTACAAAAGTATACGTCCGGCGCGTGCGCCACGAGAGTGTACGTCCGGCTCACCGGCCGGCGTTCCCCTTCCCGGCCGTCCGCGCTACCGTGCACAAGGGACGTGGCACGCTACCCCCCCGGCTCGCAGCCACCTCCTGCGCGGTCGGCACATCGGAGTCCACGAGGTTTAATATCGTGCGGCGATGCTTCTCGAATATCTGGCGCGACAGAATCTTGGTAAAGATATCCGCCGGGTTGAGTTCGGTCGGGATGTGTTCCACTGTTACGACGCCTGCGCCACGCAACTCACGCATCTTAAACATTTTCCGATCGATGTGCCGCGAGTTCTGGGCCGACGTGAAACGGTGGCATAGATCGTGTGCCCCTTTGTTGTCAGTGCCGACGCATATGGGGCCATCACGCTTATGTCCGATGTGGGCCAGCATGCCGTCGACGTGAATGAGCTCGATTGCTGTCTCGGCAAGGGCAACAAGCTCTGCCTCCGTCGACGACATGGTTATGCAATGCTGGCGCCGTGACGCCGTGTTGATCGCCCCCCCTGCTAGGAGGATGACCCAACCTGTCGTGGAGCGTCGCTTGGACCAGTTCGAATCGGCGCGGGCCCGCAACCTGTATGCGTGAGGTGAATGGGCCGAGTACGTAACCCCGAGGTTCTGTGTGCGTACGAGGTAGACGAGGACACGCTCCAGGCAATAATACATGCGCTCGGTGGGAAAGGTCAGGCAACTCCCGAGAAGCCCCATGACGGCCAGGATCTCAGGCCGATACTTCGACGCGTGAAGCACGGCTCCGTACAGTGTGCCGTACTTCTTTATCAGGGGCTCGGGCGCCGGTGGTCGCCTGGTCGTCGCGTCCTCCCAAGCCTGTACCAACATCTCATCAGCTGGGGTGTATGACCAGGACGACGGTAAGGCAGGGGAAGAGACAGTCACATCGATGCCGGGAAAGAAGCGTTTGCCCATGTCCACGATGTAAGTGCGCGCCGACAAGGTGCACGACGACCGGTCGTCGCTCGTCCGGCGGTTCGCCCCGAGGAAATAGTCATCTTTGGGGTCGATCGCGGTGAACTCGATGCCGAACTCCTTGTTGAGTCGCTCACGGTCTGCCTTGGCCTCTGCGCACGCGGCCTCTGACGGATCGTACAATAGCCGGCCGTCGTCGACGTAGATGGGCATGACGAGGTACGAGTCCTTGTCCGTCTCCTCGTGCGGGTCGCCGAGGCGCTTGGCGTAGACGCACGGCTCCTGCGGGCACCTCTCGTAACCACAGCCGGGCGGCGGGTCGGTCACGTATTCGTTCCAGGTCCTGTTCCAGATCGCCCCTGCGTCAGACTGACCGTAGAGCGGGTTGAGCATGAGCCAGAGAATTTCCACGCCGCGTTCGTCGTACCTGCGGAACCCCACGGGTGCTCGACAAACAATCTGTTCGGGTGCGCGCTGTTTCCCCTGGAGGTAAGCGCCAGGTACGTCGAACGGCGCGACGTGCTGCCGTCGGAGCACAGACACCGCGTCGATGCTGTTGAGAGAAGGCGTGCGCACGACGGGTGACATGGTTTGGTTGGCGATCACCTTGTAGTGCTTGGAGTGGAGGTCCCCTCTGGCCACACATTGCGCATTATCTTTGATCACATGACCGTCGTCTCCTATCTTCTCGCGCCCGGTCCACATGGTCTCGACGATTTTCATGTCTGCGATGCGTGGGTCGTCGGCGGCGATGTCGACCTTCGCGTTGAGTCGGTCCATCTTGGCGATCTCCAACTGCTTCGGCGTGTCCCACCTGGCACCTCTCATCTGCCGCTCGGAGAAAATATGCGGGGAGGATCTGGCCTTGGCCGCTGCGACTATCAGGGGGCCGCAGTCGGAGCCGGCCGTGGAAAGGACCGTCCCGCTGTGAGCGTCGTCGAAGATGTCGTCTGAGGTGAGCGTGTCGGCGGCCGCGGCGTCGCTGGCGAGCAGTGGTACGTAGAGAGGGTCGAGCGGGGGCGCGACGAACCCGGCGCATGCGGCTGAGACGGATGCGGCGGCGTAGACTTCGCGGGCGAATGTGCTCTCGGGTGTGCCGGGGCCGTACCGTCGGAGGGCCTCGTCGTGGTCGGCCATGACCATCATGGCCCGCTGGAGCGTCGGGTCGAGCGACGCGTAGGCTGACGTCACAAGCTCGGCGTTGTCGCCGCCTAACTGGTTGATGGTGCGCGTCGCCTCATCACAGCACCCGAGCATCGACGGTTCGTCGTCGAGGTGTGTCGTGCTGAGGCGGGCGAGGAGGCGAGAGTCGCCGTGTTCTGTCACCACGGCGAGGGCCGCGCTGGAGACGCGTGGGCTGGTGGCGTCCCATCGTGCCAGGGCGGCGGCGTCGGCGAGTGCCGTGAAGGCGGGGATCGAGAAATCGCCGAGATAGTCTGGTCGGGATCGGACTCGGGAGGGACGCGCAGGTTCCGCCAGAGAATCGTCGGTGCCGGGCACCGGTCGTGTGACGCCAGTGGGTGTCGGTTCGAGCGGCGCCCTCCGCGCGCCGTCGTGAAGGTCGATGCTTGGCTGTAGCTCGGCTGGTGCCTGTTCCTCGGGTACGCCTCCCATGTTCCGAAGCGACGAGAGGTCGATGAGGTCGGCGGTCTTACGCCAGACGTCTTCGTACGGAACGTCGTCGTCGCGTCGCTTGACGTGATGGCAACGGGACCAAGCTCCCTTCCTCTGCGTCACCGTCACCTCCCATCCTATGCCGCCGTGCTCGTCGCACGGATACTGGGGGTAGTGCTCGCGGGGGATGAGGTACCGTTTGGGCGCGGCGGGCGGCGAAGGTGGTTCGGTGGCAGGCTCGTCTTGTGGTGTCGCGGCAGGAACAGGTGGCGGCTCAGTGTCGTCAGGCCAGCCGAAGCCGAGTTCGAGTCGTGATGAGTCGAAGTCGCCGTCGCTGGTGGGTATCTCGTTCTCGTCGCGGAGCTCGGTGAGGGGCACTTCCACACCTGGTGGTGTGGGTGTCGGTGGTGTGTGTGTCTGCTGCTGCTTTGCGCCTGTGTCGGCCTCTGGAGTGTGCTCATCCGCACTCTCGCGTGCGAGTCGAGCCTTTTCGCGTTCGAGTTCGTCATCAGACGAGAAAGGAATGCGAGACGAGGGAATAGTCCAACCCCCCCGGATGAGCTCTCAAGGCCAGGCTGTATCTTCCAGCAGATATACACATCGTCCGTCACGATGGTGGAATTGCTCTCAGGTATGTAGCAGATGTACCCGGGCTGACTGCGAGCTACACCAATCGCCTCGAAGTCGCCACTGCGGCCGCCGGAGTAGCCGAGCAAGATGGCGCGTGTTGCTTGTTTGGCGGCCTTGTTGCGAAGGGTGCCACTCGGGAGGCGTTCGGAGATGACGGGGTAGCAGAGGGAGCCGAAGGGGCGGCGGTGGCCCCCCTTGGGCCTGACCGTCTTGTCAGGCGTGCTGAGCAATCTGCCTAGGGCACAATCGTGGGGCGCCTCGCGCGAAGGTGCGAGCGACTGTCCTTCTTCGGTGTCGTCCCATGCGGCGCCCCAAAAGCCGACTGGTAGGTTCGACTGGTGGAGCTCCTTGCGCGTTCCGGCCATCTGCGCACGCCAGGCGGGTTCCTGAGGGTTCTGGCGGCTCGTTTTCTTTACGGTGCACGTGATTCGGATGTTCTTGGATCGGGCGAGAGGGACCATGTGGGACCCCTTGAGCTCATTGGCGCCATCTGTATGTATCCAAGTGACGGGTTTACCTGATGCGTTGGAGTACGCGAGTATGATTTCCATGGCAAGGTGCGCTTGGTCCTTGGAGCCCACGCGCATGGTCTTACGCTTGCGAGAGGCGGCGTGCGTGACGCCGACGACGACCTTAAAGCCGGTGAAGATGCATGGCACGCTGATGTGCATGATGTCAAGAAAGATGAGGCCTTCGTCGCGTGGGAGCTCGCCGCTTGGTCCGAGGCGCTTGGCGTCGCCCGTGATGCACGCTTCGCACTCCGGCTTGGTTGGTGATGTGAGCGCCTGTAGCCACGTGTCATCGGCGCCACAGAGCGCGTCGGGTAGGTGGCGGAGGACTCGATCCTCGGCATGGACGAAGGAGCGGTGCAGGAATTCGTAGCAAATGGCGGATTTGGGGAGGTGTTTACCGCGGACGATAGACGTAGCGTCGTCGATCCGCCGTGCGCCGACTAGCGCCATCTCGAGCGCGCGTCGGTTGTCGAGCGCAGATTCGAGCGCGCGTCGGTCGTTGTTTGCTAGGGCCTCTTCGAAAGCGACTTCGTCGTCGGTCACCGGTTGGAATGTGCGCTGTAGGAGCCCGCCGGGGATGGCCGAGTCCGGAAGGTGTCTGCCTCGGATGATGGACGAGTCCGCGCTGATGCGGAATGTGCCGCGGGCGAGGGCTAGCTCGTAGTCGATCTGTGGCTTGGACGGTGTGCGTGCCGTGGCCTCGCCGCGGGGCGGTGCGGCTGCGGCGGCCTGTTTGCACGGTTTCAGTCGGGCAGCCTCGGGATTCGTGACGAAGGTGTGGAAACACCGCGCGATGCGGCGGCAAGTGGCCGGGAAGTAATTTCCGCACTTGCTAGACGCCGTGACGTATGTGCCGGTGGCGTCGGTGCCGCGGAGCGCCTTGTGTGTGCCGCTTGGGTGTCGACACACATGGTTGCCAAATTCGAGTTTGATGGCGCCAGCGAAGTTGGGCGTCGCGAACCAGATGGAGGACTTGATGGCGGCTTTCGATGGATCGGGCGCATCTGGGCACTGATCCCACGGAATCTCGATCGCGCCGGTGAGCTTCTTGAAGCGGAGCCATGCGGGGTGGTCGAGCATGTGAGCGTGATCGTCGCAATCGTTCAGGACGTGCCAGTCGAAGTGCGTGGACCCACGTCGGCGCCTGCCGGGTGTCTCGACTATGACGAAGCCGCGGCGCTTGGCGATGCATGTCGCTATCTCGGTGGCGTGTTCGGATTCCGTGTTGGCTTCGGCGATGGCTACTGGTATGTTGCCGTTGGCGTCGGGCATGCCGAGGATGTGGTCCGGATAGGTCCTGCGAGGCCTGCCTGGGTTGCTGCGGGCGTCGGGAAGGTGTTGAGACGCGGACCATGTCTTACACCGTATGGAGAACGCGCCCCCGATGCATCTCGCCTTGCCTTGGTGGTCGATGGCCGAGTTAAGGCAATCCACGAACCGTCGCGTGGTTATGTCGTGGGCGTTGCCGCCGATCTTGATGTCGAAGGGCACGATGCGGGCGGGGAGTCCGATCTCGCGTGCATAGTGGATTACATCTCCCTCGCGCCGGGGTCCGTAGCATATGAACGGGATCCAATCGCCCGACTTGGGGATGCCGAGGTCGTGTACGGAGGCGGCGAGTCCGGGCGATGGCGACGGTTTGTAGCCGAGGGGACGCAAGGCTAGCACGTTGCGGTTGTAGACGCGGATGGTGAACCCGTTGAGGTAGCTCATAAAGCCGTCGGTGCCCCACCCGGGCATGGTGAGTGATAATCCCTTCTCGATCGAAGCGCGCCCGGGGGCGAGTAGGGCGTACGGGCAAGCCTCGTTCAGAATTGAGTCGCTCTCGCACCACTTGCGCACGCCGCTATGCTCAGTAACGACCGGCATGTTGAAGTTGCCGCGCCAATTGAGGGTCACGTTGCCACCGACGCCGACGACGTTGGACTTTGCCCGATGGAGTGACCCTTGTTCGAATTGGTCCTTGTGATTTCCCATGCCCGTGGCGCAGCCTGTGTCGGCGATAGCGAGACACTCGGTGATGGATTTCGGAAGGTCGTGCGGCGGTTCGCACCCGGCGAGCAATTCTAAATATAGCTGACCTGCCTGCTCGCGCGACAGTAGGTCGTCGCGCGGGGGCTTCAGCTGCCGGCAATCGCTCGGGAGGCCCATGAGCGCCGGCTCAACGACGAGTGCATCCGCGACAGGGTGGCTTCCGGTGTGCGCCACTGGTTCGCCGGTGACACCTGAGGCCGGCGGATCGTCACAGTCAGAGCTCGGGCTCTCGTCGGAGGCGCGGCCGGGCGGCGAAGGGGCGTCGTCACCTCGGATGATGAAGAAGAGGCCGATAAGAGCGCAGGTCACGGCGCCTTGTTCGTTGGCGAGCCGCGCGGCGCGTCGCAGGAGGGTCTAGAGGCCGCTGAGCGCCGTCAGTGTGAGGTGTCTGCGGCTATCTGGTGGGACGTAGAAAGGGGCCGCCCCGGCGAGTAGCCCGACTCCGATGGGGACATCTTTCGATGCCAAGAGCAATCGCGACAAATGCCACACGAGCGTGCCGAGGACGACGGCGATGACGAGGGTGACGTGCTGTGGATCATAGGCGTCCCGGATCTCTGTGGCGGCCTGTGCGGCGAGTCGGCGGGTGCTGCTGAGTCCGTCGGCGTCGTGGGTGCTGCCGCGCCGGACGCTGACGCCGGGCGGTCCGTTGCCGGAAGGCGTGTCCAGTCGGCGGCCGGCACGGTCCGCCTGGTTGGAGACTGGCGCGTGTTCGCTGATCGTCGTGCACCCCCCTGATCGTGTGCTGCGGGACCGTATGCGTGGTCGCAGTGGTGCGCCGGACGAATCGATGGGCAGCGACGAAGCGGTTGGGAGTGGCGTCGCGGCGCACGCGATCGGGGCCGCCCACGCGTCGCTTTCGAACGCGGGAGGTTCGGTGACACACGTCGGTGTGTACGGCGGCGGCGGTGAGGTAGGCGGAGGTGGCTGCGGCGGCCTCGCGGACGGCTGGAACGGGCTGTAATCACCGGCTGCCCCTTTCGCCTCATCCAAGTCGGCGAACGGGAGCGGTGTGGGCCCGAGGCTGTCGCCCGCGGCGGCGTATCGTGCGGCGGCGGACGGCGTTGGCGGAGCGAGGCCGGGCAGCCCGGTGGTAAGCGTGGCGCCAGCGAGTGGTGAGGAGGCGGCGGCAGCGGTGCCTGCGAACGGCAGGGTGGGAGCCGAGATCTGACG
>CATOSE010000078.1:0-21303 GCA_951812265.1 Taphrorychus bicolor | reverse complement strand
TGTGGGGGGGGCTATTTAGGACCCCCCACGTTGTGCTCATTAGACCGCTAGAGATTATAGGGCGAGGCAACTGAATTCGTTTCTATGGTTTACTTTCGAAAGTAAACTATAGTGCGAAAAAAGTTGGCTTCGAGTCGCGAGGGAGTGCGTCGTTTTCGTGTGAACGGTGCACCACATGGCGGCTACGCCCCTCGGTGCCGCGGCGTCTGCCGCGGTCACTTCCGCGTTGCAAAGAGAGCATGGTGGAATTCGCTTGAATGTTGCACTTGTTACGCCGCTTGTTGCATACTTTTCTGGCCGTGGGGAGGCTGTCACCGAGCTTCCTCTGGATTATCCGTTGCGTGGCACTGAAGATTTTGAGCTTCGGTGGCTGCAAAGCTGCGCGCAGCAGGTGTCACTGATGAGGGTGACCAAGTTGACTTCCTTTTATGGACGAAGGCGCGGGCAGCACCAAGTAGCGCGGGGGGTGCTGCTACAGCCACGGATTGGCAAGGGTGGCGCTGCTTGCGTTGGAGGCTGCTGGGGATCGTCCGTCAGTGGCAGGCCTCACGAACATGGAGCGCGCATTGGCAGTCGGAGAGGCAGGTGAGGAGGAGCAACAATGCTGCAATTCAGTAGTCGCATATAACTTCATTTGGGGCGGGATCCGACCGCGAGCGAGACTGATGCTTGGGACCGTCAGAAGGCATCATTGGGCTCTAGAGAAGGTGGCAGGATTGATCTGACTTCAGATGAAAAGTACGGCAAGCTGCAAAGTCCTCGAGCTTATCGGGAGGGTGACCTGCGGCGCGCCTTGCGCTCGTCGACCCAACATATGTTCGAAGATTGGAAGGTGGATTTGGGCGACCAACTTCATGCAAAGAATCTGCCAAAAGCTGCTGCCCGTTTGGACAAAGTCGTGGCATTTGCCATCAAACAGGCGCATCATGTGTGGGAAGCGCAGCGGGAATATCTCGAGGGTTATTTCTTCAAAGAATTTCTGGGTCTAGGCTTGCCGAAAGTCATTGCCCGGCGAGCGCGCTGATTTGCGCGGGATCTCCAGTCGTTTTGGCCTCCAGAATGAGGATGCAGCCTGCGTCGCTGCAAACTCAGTTTTCAGCAGGTTTGGGCGGCTCTACCACCTCTACCTTGTCGGTTCCGGGTTGCGGATCGGGCAGCAGTTGGAGCCGGAGATGTGGGGCCTTCGGCTTCGCAGCTGAGTGCCGAAGTTGCAGCGGCAGCGGAGCGGTTGTTCATCAAGCCATGCAGAAACAAACCTCGTTTCAACAGGCGTCGTTCAGCCGTCCAGTATTGAACGTTTCAGCCAATGGCGGTGATGCTTTTGCGGATCGAAAGGATAATCGGGGCGGTGCAAGTTTGCATGCGACTCGAGTGCTTGTATATCACGGGGGGCAAGCCGTGCCGCGAGTAACCACCAAGCGTTGAACTACCTTGGTGAGCAAAGGGCGTCGAGGCGTAAGGCACGTGGTGACAAGGATAAGGACCCGGAGATGATCGAGTAGGGCGCGCGCCGGCTCGGGTCTTATCCGAGATCGGCCATGAAGAGGCATCTTCGGGTCGGACCCGGTCGGGCAAACTCGTGTTCGGCGAGCGCGGCGGCAGCGGCGCGCGCGAAAGCGAGTGGGTGGGATCGCACGCCGTAGGTCGTTGGCCGACGTGTGTGTGACGCTTTCGTTATCAGGAGAAGTGGCTGCGTCCCATGCGGCTGTGATCCCCCCGGGGGTGGCGACTCGGGGTGTATGTTCCGGTGCTACCGATCAAGGAGACACTTGCGCATCCGGGTCGGTTGGTAGTGTGGTTGTGGAGAGATGTGTCCCCTCCCAACCGATAGCAACGCATGTGCCGTACTCACGTGCAGTAGCCTCCGCTGGAGTCGTGCCGACGGGCTGACGAAGGAACCATGCCGGAAGAGGCGCTGTCGAGCGGGACCAGGCCGGCTGAAGTTTGTGTCGGTGATGGTCCTGGGTGCACCCGTGAGGGTGTCCCGCCGGGGGAGGGAGTGATGGAGTCGGAAGGTGTCCGTGAGCCGTCCGACGACGTGTGCAGCGTTGCTTTTCGACGAGAGAGCGACAGGAGAAGCGAGCTAGGTGTGCCGACGAGTGCACCGCCAGATATGAGGGAACCGACAGCGGATGACAACACCCGGGCGAGTGCGCTTGCGGGGTGTTTGGGGTCCGATGATCGGTGGCCTTCGAAGGCTCATCGCCGACAGCGGTCGTTTCGTGTCGTGGAGGGCCAGACGCTGACGCCCGTGCGAGTCGTGTGTTGGAGTCAGTATGGGAGGTCTGTGACGAGCATTCGTGGGGCTACGGCGGCGCGCCGAATCCTACGAGGGGGCTTTCGTGCATGGGCATCCTTTTGCAGGCATTGGCGGTGCGTCTTCAGCATTTCTCGTGCCAAACGGCAACCTTCCTGTCAGTTCAGCCAGCACTCCTGCCACGTCGACGATGGTAGTGGTGGACGCTGAGCGTGGTGGGCGCGTTGCCGGTTCGCAGGATTCGGGACCGTGTTGATTCAAGGATCATGGATCTCACATCGACGGCGGAGCGTGGTCCATCCTCTTCGCCGGCGTCGCTAAGGCTAGAGCTGACAGGCCATTGGGCGCGACATGTCTCACGCGTGAGCAGACGGCACGGCACGCTTCTTGGGTCACCTGGCTTCACGGTGGCGCCCGATGCAGCTGATACGTGGGAGCTTGCCTTGGGTGTGGCGAACCGGTGCCCAAGGCTCGGTGTTGTTATGGGTGTAACCTAGCCTCGCCAGACGAGTTCGCCGATCAGAGGGCCCGTGCGCAGCAAGTGTCAGACTGGGACGCTGAATGCGTGAGCCTCTTGAGGCGTCTAGAGTCCGGCCGACAGCCGTTAGTGTTGGATCTTTTCTGCGCTGCCGGAGCTGTCTCGGAGGGTGGCCGGCGCATCGGCATCGCCGCGGTGGGTCGAGACATCGAGCCCCAACCGAGTTATGTCGCCCGTTTTGGCACGGACTATTTCGAGTTGGGGGACGGTTTGGATCGGGAGAAGCTAAGGACGCTGATTCGACGTTATCGACCGATTGGCATTTTGGCTTCACCACCATGCGAGGGTTACTCCACGATAGTGTTCGGGGGGCAGCCTCAAAGGCTGAGCAGCTGATCTCGGCCGTGCGGGACATGCTGGTGGAGACGGGGCTTGCCGTTTCTAATCGAGAACGTAATGGGGGCTTCGACGCACATGCGTACGTCGGCGTCGATTGTGCTAAGGGGCCAGGACTTTGGATTGGCCACCGAGCGCCCTCGCATTATCGAGTCAGGTGGGGGTCTCGAGCTCAGTCAGAGTGTTTGGTTGACCAAAGGCGGGGCTCAGTTGCGAGCCAGGAGCTGTCTCGGGAGTCATGCGCCATACGCCCGGCTGGACGGCTTTGGGCGGCGCATGCGAGTGCCGTGCTGTAACGGCACCTCTTCGCGGTGATGGGCGACGCGCCACGCAGGAGCTCGGTGGCTCAGTGCGCGCGGGCGATGGGTCTCGACGAGGGGCATATGGACTTTGACAGGATGTCGAGGCCGTACCTCCGGTATACGCGTCGTTCGCCTTCGGTCAATTAGCTCGGCACACGTTACGTCAGCGGTATGGCCTCGACGTGCATCGTACGACGCGGCGCGTCTCGATTTGCCCGGGGCGCGGCGACGGATGTTACATCTGCGGCGTGGCGCCGGTGGTACATCCGCCCCTCCTTGGGCATGCAGTTGGAGCCGGCGAGCGTTGTCGTCTGGGACACCCAGGAGGAGGCCTCCGACGCGTCGGATTCCAGCGGTAGCGGTCCGACGGCAGTGTTCGAACCGGCCCTCTCGAATGGAGTCACGGAATTGCCTACACTCTTGGCCCGGCGTTAAGAACACAGAGATTTGACCTCTGCCAAGGTTCTTAGGCCTCCACAGCCCACTTGGGCAGGTTCTTAGCCTCTCTTTGCCTGACTTGGGGGGCTCCGGTACAAGTACAAAAAGAATTGTTTATACGGCCTAAAATGCGGAGCTGAAAAGTCACTTTTACGGCCGCTGTAGAGTTTTAAGTGACACTTTTACGGCCGCCGCAGGCGGCCGAAGATTTTTTGGAGGGCTAAAATTACACAGGTTCCAGTCTACTAATACTAAGTATACCGGTAGAGGTTGTAGCTTAGGTTCGAAGATGCTTTCGACCCACGGTTGGTGTGGTATGCATGTGTAACGGTGTCACTAATGGTCTGGGTGCCTAAGATGATCCTGGTCACAGCACAAAAGCTGGTGCACACCGTGGAGGACCACACTTCACACCACGAGACATTTCTGTTGTCTGTTCCTTGCGAGATCACTTTTCCGTACAGAGGCCCATGGAGACCTACGGTTGGTGTGGTGTGCATGTGTAACGGTGTCACTAATAGCATGGCGGCCTGGGATGATCCTGGTCACAGCACAAAAGCTGGATCACACTGTGGAGGACCACACTTCACACCACGAGACATTTCTGTTGTCTGTTCCTTGCGAGATCACTTTTCCGTACGGAGGCCCATGGAGACCCACGGTTGGTGTGGTATGCATGTGTAACGGTGTCACTAATAGCATGGCGGTCTGAGATGATCCTGGTCACAGCACAAAAGCTGGATCACACTGTGGAGGACCACACTTCACACCACGAGACATTTCTGTCGTCTGTTCCACTGTGCATCACCGGTGCACAGATGTGTAGCAGCATGAGCAGTCAAAAATAAAACTAAGAATAGGTGGAGCATTTTTGCGAGAACTTTTACGGTCGCTGCAGCAGCTGTAGCATTTTTAGGTGGAACTTTTACGAGCTGTGAAAATAGTTCTATGCGTATAAACAATTCTTTTTGTACTTGTATACTCGGTATATGTAGAAAATAGCGGTTTCACGGTCTGTGGGTGTGGACGTGTGGAGCGCCGCCACCAGGGGTGTTTCGCTTTTCAGTTGCCTTTGTGAACTCTTTTAATAACTATACGGGTGTTCTTTTTTACGGGCAACTCAGCCAGTTTTTTACGGGCAACTCAGCCACGGAGAGAGGGCGATCAGCAATCAGAGGGCCATCACACACGAGGTGGGAGGCGCGACGTGGTCATGTCTTTCCTCCAGGCCGTCGCGCGCAATCCGCACCGAGCTCCTCGGTGCACCTTGCGACATGCCGGCGTCGCAGGTCGTTGCTAGTGGGCTGGCAATGATGGGCATCGTGCCCGAGCCGTCGTGGGCGCTGCCCCAGATGGTCGACGCGATCATGACGGCGATGACTGGTGGCAGCAGCACATCAACCAACCCTTCTCCTGCGACGGCTCCGGCTCCGGCTTCGCCAATTGCTCCGGCGGAATCCATTGCGGCGGCTCCAGCGGCGCCCATGGAGGCGGCTGGCAAAGCGAAGGCGACAAGCAGAGTGGCTGCACGAGTTGGCAGAAACACCACTGTCACTCCTGCAGGCTCTACTGCAGGCACCACGCTGCGTTCTTTCTTCAAGACAAAGGTCGTCAGCAAGGCGCTGCTGAGCCGCGCTGCGGCGGCTTCGGACGGCGCGGTGCCGTATGAGGAGCTGGAGGAGAAGGTGGCGATGACTCTGGACAAGAGTAGCAAGCTGCCGTCCGAGCTGGCGGCGAGTGTGGCAGCGCCAAAGGCCTCATGGTTCTGCGAGGACTGCCCGCGCTCCTTTACGACGGCTATTGCGCTGCGCAATCATAGTCAGTGGTGCACTGGCACGGCGTCACGGCGGGCACATCGATGAGCCCATCGAGCCAAAGCCGTTCGACGGCAATTTGACGTGCACCCTTGCTGTGGCCTCTAATGGCATCGCGTCGTGTCAACTCTTCATCAACGGCAAGTGCCGTGAGCAGATCCTGACGGAGGTTGAGGAGCAGCGCGCGGCTCACGCAAAGGCCAAGGCTGCACGCGAGGCGGAGCAGGATCGCCGCAACCACGAGCGACAACGCTATCGCGACGCAGCGATGTCTGAGATGCGGCGTGGTGCGGAGAGGCGCATTCAACATAGTGCCAAAGAGAAGCTGCAGGTGCTTGATTGGTACGACAAGGCGAAAGCGGAGGGGCCGGCCGGCGGAAAAGGCGCGTACTTCGAAGACGATCATCGCTCGCGCGGCCTGGACTTTCGCCATGTTGGGAAGTGGGCGAAGCCTGCGGTTCGGCGTGAAATTCAACGGGCAGCCGCCAAGGAGCACGCTGCTTCACTCCTGCGCATCGACAAGGAGTCTCGTCGGAAGGGCAAGTTTGCTGCAATGGAGAAGATCGTCTTCGCCAAGTTCAAGGAGCGCCGTCGACGCGGTCGCAAGTGCTCGCCCAAGTGGTTCCCGCACACGGCACGCTACGTCATGCGCACTGAGTTCCCTGAGCATGCTGCTGGCTTCAAGGGCAGCCGTGGCTGGATGCGCCGCTTCTTCAAACGCTTTGGCATCGTTCGTCGTAAGCGCACGAACAATAAGAACACGACGTGGGAAGAGGCGAAGCCGAAGCTGCAGCGCTACTTCTGTGCCTTCCGCCGCCGTCTCCGCGACACCGAGTGGCACCGCGCCCGTAAGACGGCAGTCGCAGCTGCACGTGCTCGTGAGCCTCCTGCTGTGGCCGCCACTCCCACCGCTGCCGCCGCTGTGCCAGTGGACGAGGAGCAGGACGGCGAGGAAGGTGATGCGGTGTGCGAGCGCAGCAATGCTGCTGAGGCAGCAGATGAGGCAGCTCAGCAGACGCTCACGGAGGATGTGCAGCCAGTGGTGGAGCAGCCCGAGGCAGCCTCGCCACACCGTCAATCGCCGCGCAAGCGCACACATGACGAGGAGGCCGCTGCTGTCGCAGACGAGCCCAATGTGCCGTGGTGGAACCGCGGCCACGCCAAGTGGGGCAAGTATCTTCCTCACCAACGCTTCAACAAGGACCAGGTGAGCTCACCGCCCAAAGCCCACCGCCACTGCTGCCACCGCTCGCCGCTCCTGCCAATCCCGTCAGCAACCACCGTCCCTCTCTCACAGGTCCCGCTTCCTTTCATTTTCGATATGGACTACACATACGAGGAGAAGGGTGCGAAGCGTGTCGCAATCAACCAGCTCGGCCCTGCGCTCTCCAAGCGGCAGTGCACCGCAGAGGTCATCTTCCGCGCAGAGCCACCGCCACCGCCACCTGCCGATGCGCCGCCTGAGGTAAAGCAGAAGTACAAGGCTAACCTGATGGAGCAGCCGCCGCCGTGCCTCATCTTCCGCGGCACAGGCACACGGATCTCGCAGGCGGAGCTTGATGCTTACCCATCGGACCTCATTGTGCTCTGGCAGCCCAAGGCTTGGGCGGATCGGCCTACAACGGTTGCGTGCATCGAGAAGTGCTACTCGAAGATCGTCACGGCCGACATCGCAGCAGGCGTCGCCGACGACTCTGTACGTTACCTGATGATCGCGGACAACCTCGATGCGCAGGATGCTGTGCGCAACCCGCCGTACATTGCCGCCCTGAACGACTGCCAGACAGATGACCATAAGGTGCCCGGCGGCTACACAGACCAGGTGCAGCCCGTCGACCGCGGCAAGGGGCGACACATCAAAATCTACATGGCTGAGGAGGAGGAGGCATGGCTGGAGGATGACGACAACCTGCAGAAGTACGAGAACAACGAGCTCACTGCGAGTGACCGCCGTATCCTCATTGCTCAGTGGTACTGCAAGGCCTACCACCGCTCCAATCAGGGCAACGCCAACCGCAAGTACTTCGAGCATGCAGGTGGGCTGCTGACGGCCGACGGCTCGGGCGATGACTTGATCAAGCTCGAGGGCATACCCAAGGGGGAGACATTCTCATGGGACGACGATGAGCTTGATGCCGCTGCTGTGCCCGGTGAGGATGCTGTTGAAGAGGAGCCGCCCGACGTTGTCCCGCTGTGCGAGGACGCAAGGGCACGCAACGGTGAGGAGAACGACGATGCGATCGTAGACGATGAGGATGACCCTGACGAGGATGATGCACCGCCTACACCCAAGGAAGCACCCGTCGGCTTCCGCCTCGTCGCCTCACCGCCGCCCGATGAGATGCTCACCTTCAGCAAGGAGGCGTCCAAGGCAGACGAGCTTGTGAACTGCTCCATCCTCTACAATTGGCCGGTGGTAGGCTGGTGTGTGGGCACTATCAAGGCTCGCAACACCGACGGTCGCTTCACCAAGACGATCGAGGGTGTACGTGAGAAGGTCAACTTCATCATCAACTACGAGATTGACGACGAGGAGGTGAAGACGGTCCTGCGTACTGCCGACTACGGTGGCAACGATGAGGGTGCTTGGGTGCTGCTTGAGGCAGTAGAGGCTGCTGCCGAGCCTCCATCAGCAGTGGAGTCTGTGGAGGCGGAGCCGGCGGTGGTGTGATGCATCGCACTGATAGCGGCGGCGTTGCACAGTGGGGTGCGGCATCGGTTTTGTCGGTTTCGGTGGTGGTTTCGTCCGTTTCATTGAAACCGCTGAGTCAGTGCTCCTCGGTGCATGGGCATGTTCTTAGCCTCTCTAGAGCCAAATCTGTGCCAAGGTTCTTAATGTGAAGTGTTCTTAACGCCGGGCCAAGAGTGTAGTGCGCGAAGTCGATTGTTCGTACGCGGGCTGTTGTGATCAGGCCATTTGCGGCGACGACGCGTTTGGACACTTGTCGGCATTGCGTCCCACAGCACGGCTAGATTTGGGCACTTTGCGCGTTGACGCGTTTGTCGGACACAACACTTTCATCTCTGTGCTCCCCTCTCGTGGCGGCGAGGTTCGTGACGCTCTCCGGGCTGCGGTTGCTCGTTCGGGGGCCGATTCTTTTCGTGCGGTGGTGATTTGCCATGGTTCGGAGCTGAATGCGTGGCATGGCGCGTTAGGCCACGTCACACGGCTTGGTATGGCCGTAACGGCACGCGCGGATGGCAGCGTGTTGGAGACGGCTGAAGCCCGGCGTTGTTGCCCTCCGGATGAGACGCGCCTCGCCATATCCGTGGGAGAGCGGAGTTGCCCGCCGGGCGTGGTGCTCGACCACGCTTCACTCACTGACGACATGGATCCGTTTGATACGGGACGTGAGTCGTTTCCGAAGGCGTGGAAGGGGGCAGTGTCGTTCTCGGAAATGCCGAAAGTGAATGTCGAGGCATGGCGCCGGGGCGGCTTCCCTGAGCACGTCAAGCGCTGGATGACGGAGGGCGTAGACGTCGGCGAGTTCCAGGAGCAGGCCGGGTCTCAGAGCGTCATGCCAGAGGCGGGGGGCGTCGGGTGCTTCGCTGATCTCGACGGCACGGTGCGGCGCTTCGAGTTCGAGCACGGGCAGTATCCATTTAGCGATGAGGAGCATTTCTTGCGAGGGGCGCTCGAGTGTGACAGGGCTTTACTCGCGGGCCACCTCGAGCCGGTACCTCCTCACTTGGTGGACAGTGCGTTGGAGCGAGCGCCGGCGCACCCTTGGCAGATTGTGCACCAGTCGGCCGAGAAGTGGCGAGCAGCCCAGGACTACTCGCTTTTCACGAACCGACAGGCTAGTGGGAAGCCTTTTTCTTTGCCGACATGTCTCGAGGCCGCCCTCATGCTAGGTCCCGCGTCGTGCATGGCCAAGTATGACCTTCGAGACGGGTTTTGGTCGGTGCCCATACGTGATGGATGCCGGCATCATCTGATGGTGCGTCACCCGGCCACGGGCAAGCTTTTGTGGTGTAAAAGCTTGCCATTTGGATACTCGCTCTCACCCGCCGTGTTCTGCGAGGTGACGGAGAGCGCGGCACAGGAGTTTCGCCGTCGCGTCGCGGGCAGAGGGATTCACATCTACGTGTTTGTGGACGATTTTCTCGTGATCGGCGACACACGTGAGCTCACGATTGCCGGCATGGAGGCGATCGAGGTCTTGCTTGACGAGTTGGGGCTTCCTTGGGCCCTTCATAAGCGCCGTGGGCCGTCTCAAGTCATGGAGTTTCTAGGGATGCTACTCGTAAACTCGACGCCGGAGCCGCTTGTAGCCTTGACGGCGAAACGGCAAGCGTCGATGGTGGCTTTACTGGACTCTTGGCTTGCGCGACGCCCCTCGAGTGCGGATGAGCTGCGGGGCGTTGAAGCCCGGAGAGGCCCGCGCGAGGTTGCGTCACTTCTTGGGCACCTCGTTTTCTGTTGTGAAGCCATTCCTCGCGGGCGCACGTACCTGCAGGCGATGCTACGGCAGTTCGCCGGCTTGATCGTCGATTGGTCACGCGGCGCTGTGCGTTACGTGCACGGTGGTTCGTGGCGAGACGTTCACTTGTCGAGCGGCTTCTGGCGCGACATGTCGTGGTGGCGCAGTGCTCTTTCTGTCGCGAACTGCAGGCGTGTACGGCAGACGCCGCCGGGGACAGCGGCCATCGCTGGCACGGATGCTAGCGGGTACGCATGTGGCGAGTTGGTGTGGATCGACGGTCAGCGTGAGGAGATGGTTCTGCGCTTTACCCGGGCTGAGCGTCGGCGCCACATCAACTATCGCGAGCTGATGGGGGTCGTCCGGCTGGTGGAGCGGTGGGGTGGCAGGCTTCAAGGGCGCACTCTGCTCATTGACGTAGATAATTCTGCGGCGTTTGGCGCCAGTCGCAAGCGCGCTAGCACGGAGGAGGGTATGCAGGAGCTGGTGCGCCGGCTGCTTGACCTCTCCGAGCGTCATGACCTCACCATTCGCCCCGTTCACACGCCGGGCCTGATGTTAACGCGCCCTGATCAGACGAGCCGAGGAATACCGCCGGAGTCACCGAGGGTGCGATTTCGAGCCGACACGTTTTCGGAGCTGGAGGGACGGTTTGGACCATTCACCGAGCTGCTGGGTGCGGAGCGGGGACACCCTCGGGTGGGGACGATGCGCCTCGAGGGACCGGCCCGGCTTTGGCTGCACCCGACGTTCGCGACGGTGGCGTCAGCGCTTGATATTCTGGGGCATCGGTTGACGCTTGAACTGTCATCGTGCCCGAGCGGGCTTATCGTGGTGCCATGGGCGCCGGAAGCCGCGTGGTGGGCGTTGACGCGACACCTCGTGTGTGTGGCGCGCTACGGTGTAGGATCCCGTCACTTGGAGGAGAGTCGAGCGGGTCGGTGGGTACGGGTGTCTGCTCGCCGTCCTACGGCCGTGTTTGCCTTCCCACGGCGCGCAGGCGGACTGGTCCAGCTGTCCCACTTGGTCGCCCTGGGTTCGCCGACGGCGCGCGAGGCGCTCGCGACGCGAGATGACGAGCTATCGCAGGCGGCCATTCGTTGGGATGAGCTCGGGGTCTCGGCCGCGGCCCCTCTACCGAGTGGATCGGTTCTGTACTCCACTCTGCGTGACGCATCTCGCGAGCCATCAGGGCCGAGGCTAGCGCCGCCGTCTGGCGCTCTATACTTAACCACAGCGCCGTTCGACGGTCGAGGCTCACCTGCGTGCGCTTGGCTGCGGCGGAAGACTCTAAGACGCGGGCGGTGCGAGGCGACCACGATCTATTTTTGCTCGAGCCTGGCTTGAGCCGTGCGGGCCGCGGCAGTTTCGCCGACGACGCAGGGGGTCCATGGCGACCGAGTATACCACTTAGCTCCAATCTTACACATAAACCAGGGGTCCCACTACTATCGACACACACAGAAAAGACGCATCGACACAGTGATCGCGCATCGCCCGAGAGCGAGGCGCGCGTTGGTGCAAGGCTTGGTTCGGTGGGTGGACACAACGTGCAGAAGAACAGGGTGGGTGGGTGGGAAAGTTTCAAGGAGTCCCGTACCTCTCCGGTCCTAAATTCTTCCGCCGGGGCATGTCTTGGAAATTAAACTCGCTCTATGTAGCGTCGTTTCTTTTCTTGGACACGCCCCTTTTTCTGTGGCTTTACTTGTAAGATTTTCCTTTGTGATAGACTCGCTCAGTCTCAGTCCGCGCAAGCGCAAACTGGGAATGGGGAGTATACCACTTAGCTCCAATCTTACACATAAACCAGGGGTCCCACTACTATCGACACACACAGAAAAGACGCATCGACACAGTGATCGCGCATCGCCCGCTCCCAGCATGAAGCAACGCGAATGCCACCGCATCAAATCATCGAAGTGACTGCGGCGCGACGAATCCTGTCGAAGTGACTCTCGTAGTGTCGCTGCATCTTCTGGCTGTAGAAGGCCTCCTGCCAACCGAAGATCAGGTCGATATCGGCCTCCGTGACACCCGTCTCCGCCATCGACTGGCGAGCAAAGGTGTCGGCCGCTCTCCTCCACGAGTGATGCCCCCACAATGGGGACTCACGGCCTCTCAGGTCCAGTTCGGGGTCGGGGTCTAAAGCCGTGTGAGTGGCCCGGTGCGCCGCGTCATAGATTGCGTGCAGCGCCCCGTACGTGGACCCCGGCTGAATCGGCATGTGAGACAGCCCCAGATCCTTTCCATGGGTGGCTCGCATAAACGGTCCGGGCTGGAAGGATAACCAGGGCTCGAAATTCGCCTGGACGAGCTCCTTCGCTACTACCTGCAGGTCTCCACTGTCCCTGAAACCTCCGACGACGTTGACATAGCGTTTGTCAGCCGAGTCGCCGAGCATGCGAGCTCGTCCCCGGAGGCGAGTGAACGCGGCCCATCGCCTGGCTTCCTGGCTGGCCGACCCTTCGAGCAGACCGCACATCAGATCGAAGCGTCGGGCGTCTTCCTCTGGTGACCCTGTCAGAGCCTTCAGGGAGACCCGCAAGACATAGTAGTCCGGGCCCTCGACCCAGTATCCGTTCTCGGCCCGACCTACGACCGCGAATTCAGCCAGTGACCAATATTCACGTAGCAGCCTGGCCAGTGGGACAGCCGCTCCACCCTTCGAGTGTCCGCACGCGGTGACGATCCGGCGGAAGCCCGTCTTCGAGTGCTCGATGAGCGCCTCGACATACTCGTCGCCACACGGCCGTCCTTCCGAATCGAGTTTTCTGACGATGGTAACATGGTTTGCCAGCAAGCCGTGGGAATCGCCGCCTCCCATTGCCTCACCTACTCGCAAGCCTAGCATCACCTCAATGGCAATGTCGAGCTGGGCTCGGACGCACACGAGCGGGTCTCGGTGTCTTGCCGGACACTCCACTTCGATCGCCTGGCGGATCATGCGGCGGCTCGCCGCCGTGCGGGGGGCCGCCTCCTCGCCGTGTATCGCCTGGAGGTGCTCGAAGTGCGCCTTCACATCGCCCCTCTTCGTGAGGTTCTCGCGTGTGGTCTTACTCATGATGATGCCAGACACTCGAAACAACGAATCGAGCGACAGCGCGCGATCCTGCGACGTAGTCAGCCAGGTCAGAAACATCTTAAACACTTCCGCATCATCGAGCGGCATGAGGGCGTTACCCCACACGACAGCTGCCGGGCCGCTCATGAACTCCCGCTGAAGCTTCAGGACATCATGGTACGATCCCCCCGTCGCCTCGGCTCCCGACGACAGCTCGAGGAGCATGGTCTCCTCCGCCACCCGAATCGCCCCCTCCGGAAAGTCAGACAGCGGAGTATCTGGAGACAGGCGGCGTAGCCGGCAAGATGTGCACCTGAAACAGCCCAGGGCTGCATGGCCCTTCGTAATCTGTGCGCACCTGACGCCGTGTAGCCGAGCGGGGCATGGGGTACCGTCGACCTCGCCCAGGCATATCATCGGCGTCTCTCGGCATTCGCCGCACTCCCCAGCCAGACACTTACGTACCCGCTCGCGTGCGGCCACGCTCACTTGGTCAGATAGCTGTGCCCGACGCTGGTCAGAACCCGTGCGGATCGGACGACGAGGAGCACCCGTACTCACCGGGGGCGGCGCGGCGGTTGCGGGCACAGCTAGAGACGCAGGTTCGGTCGTTGCCTCGCACGCCATAACTCGTCGGGCGAGGGTGAGGCATCTTCTGGAGTTATGAATCATGCCAGTTCCACCTGGGGTCACCAGCGACACCAACCCTCCTGCCAGCCGCCCCTTGCACCCTGCGCACAGCATACCGTCGTACGGCACCGGAACCAGGGGCTGACCGCTCACTGAGAGGCGAGCTCGGCGCGATCTCGAGTCCCCTCGAGATGGCGGGTCCCGAGAGGCGGGCGTCCTGGCGCGCCCAGACCCGGGATCGGCTGAACCTGGCGTGGACGTGTCGCCCGGTCGGGCCCTGAGGCCACTGATTGGTCGGACATCGAGGTCATCCCCCCCGGTCAGTCTCGGCGGAGTGGAAGGGACCCCCGAGGTCAAGGCGCGGACGGCAGCCTCCAGCGACGCCTCGTCTACCTCGTAGCAAGCCCGAGCGAACGGTATGGACATGATCTCTCCGCGCCTCGCGATCTCCCGCTCGGCTGTGACAAAATCAAACCTGAAGCGATGCATCGTGGACGAGGATCCCGAGCGGTCGGGCATCTGAGACGCGAACTCATTGACCAGCCACAGCTCGCTCGTCACCGGGCGGAACCCAGCCCTGTCTCGCAGATAGCTGCCTCGTCCGGCGGTGGCGGTCCCCATCTCCCATGTGAACGTATCGAAGCCAGGTCCGCGGCGGCGTGTCCTGCGTCTGAGCCAGACGCACTCCGGGCTCGTCCCGGCCTCACCGGTCCATGGTTCGATCGTCAGGTACAGACACCCCGCGTCGATATGGTCGGCGTCCGTCTCCCCCTCCGGTTCGCGAAGCGGCGCGTACAACAATGATCCGGTCGGAAGACTCGCCTCTGCGGAGATACCCACCCCGACGAATGGCGCCCCTTCGTCGCTCGGATCGCTCGGGCCGAGCGCGCACAGGATCGAGAGTGGAAGTGCCGTACCTGACACACGGGGGAAGGCAAACACGGCGGTCGGACGCCTCGAAGAAATCGGCGTCCATCGGCCCAACCTATTCTCCTCGAGATGCCGTGAACCTATCCCAAACCTCGCCACGCACTCCAGGTGGCGTGTCAGCGTCCACCAGTTGGCATGGGGGGCCCACGGCACGACAATCAAGCCTCTCGGGCACGTGGCTCGAGAGGTCGTCAGTCGCTCTCCCACCCGCGACAATGCTGTCGCCACCGTTACATGACTCGGATGGACCCAAAGGCGTGCCGGTCCCCGCCCGTCCGTCAGAGCTGACTGGGCATAGACCCGCTCCGCTCCCAGGAAGTCGGTGAAAGGCCCAAACCGCGCCTCGAGGCAGGCGAATTCGCCTCGGCTGAACCTCTGCCGAGGCTCCTCCATCTCGGTTCCTCGGCTCGTCTGGTCGGGTCGGACCAGCGTCTCGCCAGGGGTGTGCACCGGACGCAGGGTGAGGGCGTGGCGCGACACGAGCGTCATCAACCGACGGATCAGCTCCTGCATGTCCTCGGACTTGCTGAACATAGACGTAGTGGCTCCGACGGAAGCTGTGTTGTCGATATCGATCAGCAGCGTACAGCCCCGCAGGCGAGAGCCCCACCGCTCGACCAGTCGGACGACCCCTAGGAGCTCACGGAAGTTAATGCATGGGCCGTCTCCGTTCTGCCGCCGTGAAGCGAAGCACCATCTCCTCCCTCGAGCCGTCCACCCAGGCCAGCTCGCCGCACGCATGGTCGCTAGCATCTGTGCCGACGATCGCCGCCAGGCCGATCGGCTTGGGCGGGTGCATCGGCACGCAATTGGCCCGACGTAGCGCGCTGCGCCACCACGCTAAATCGCGCCAGAAACCATCGCTGAGGCGTATGCGTCCCCAGACGCCGCGGGCGTGGCGAACGGATCCCCTCATCCAGTCGACCTCGAGGCCGACAAACTGGCGAAGCATGGCTTGCATGTAGGTACGGCCACCCGGGATCACCTCACTGCAAAACACCAAGTGACCGAGCAACGACGCCAGCTCTCGCGGGTCTGCGGTCGCCGACTGGGCGTCGAAGGCAGAGGAGGGCGGGCGCCGCGTAAGCCAATGGTCGAGCAGGTCGGAGAGACGCTCCTGTCGTGTACGCGTGAGGGCCACCACCTGAGGACCACCCTCCAGGTTAACGAGCAGATGTCCCAGGAACTCGATGACAGAGGCGGGGCCCCGTCGCTTGTGACGAGCCCAATGGAGGCCCAGTTCGTCGAGGAGCGACTCGAGCATCCGCATCCCGCGCCTGGTCAGCTCCTCGTCGTCGCCGATGACCAGGAAGTCATCTACAAAGACGAACACATGGATGCCCATACCGGCCACTCTGCGACGGAGGACCTGAGCCACGCTCTCCGTGACCGAACAGAAATGAAAAGGAGAGAGCGAGTACCCGAATGGCAGGCTCGTACACCACAACAAGCGGCCGGTAGCTGGGTGACGAATCATTAACCACGGTCGGCTCTGCTCCGATACCGGCACAGCCCAAAAACCGTCGCGGAGATCGTACTTCGCGAAACGGGAGGTCGGCTTCACGACACGCACCGCGTCTCCCACCGACGTCATAGTAAACGTCCGACGCCCCACGCGTCGGTTTGTAAACTGAGAGTAATCCTGCGCCGCGCGCCACTTCTCCGCTGACTGGTGTACGATCGTCCACGGGTGAGGTGATGCCACAGTGAGGGCCCAGTCGACCAAGTGAGCAGGAACCGGCTCGAGGTGACCAACCAGAAGCGCCCGGTCGCATTCAGCCACGCCCATCTGGAAATGCTCAGGGTCCCGGTAGGCGTACTGCCCGCCTTCGACCTGGAAACGATGCTCACAGCCGTGTTCATCGAAAAAGCGCCCGGGCAGTCGCTTCTGCTCGACGGACTCCGCCCCTCCTGGTCCCGACTGGCCCCTGCGCGCATCAGCGGGTGTGCTCAGGTGGTCAGGGTCCGGTACGGTAACCTCGAATGGCTCAATGACGACCCCATTCGCCATGACATCAATTATCTCCGAAGGGAAGCCCTTTCCTCTCCAGGCTTCGACCGGCGGACGGGGGTAAGGCGTGTGGGCGACAGCATGCTTCCACTTCGACGGCACACCGGCGGCCCCGCGATCTATCGGATCCATCCCGTACTCCACGTCTGAGTGATCCATGAAAAGCGAGGACTCGCACAACCGTTCGCCCAGCGCAAACACTACAGCGCGGCCACATCCCTCAACAAGGTCGGCGTCTCGGTGACCGCCCACGCTCCGAGGTCCTCCTAGCTCGAGCACCCTCGAGATCCGGATACCACGGCCGATGAAGTGAAGCCATGCCTCGCATTCATCGTAGCGACACACCACAACCGCTCTGGCGGCCCGCTCGTCTCGCACAGCGCGAACCAGGAGCCGCGCTGTCGCCTCGATGTCGCCTGCCGCTACCCGCACGAATGTATGACGAGAGACGAGCCGGTCAGAGTCATACAGCAGCGGGAGGTGATCCGTGGGGCGGATGGCCTCGAGTAACACGTGGTCCGCCGCGGGACATATCGCCTGATCCGCGGCTCCCGCCCACGACAAATCAATCTCCCGAATCGCCAGCTCAGTCAGACTCCACTCCAACTCGAACGAAGGTTCTTGCCTGGACGGAAGGAGAACGGGCGGCTCGGCAGGCTGCTCAGCTTCACGGCGGGTCAGCTCCAGCCCCTGAGTCGGGGACACGCCTCCCGCCCCTCGCAGCCAGTGGGATAATTCGCGGCGGGCCTGAGGAAGGTTGCTCAGGGCCTCGTCATACGATTTGGCCGGCAGGCCGAAGCGAACTCGAAGCACGTGCCTCGCGATCTGTCCCAAGATGTCGCTGGCGTACGCAGGAGGGATTGCCTTCGACATCTGCGCGTACGGCATGTGATCGTGGTCAAGGCCCATCGCGCGAGCGCACTCCGCTGCTGTGCATCGCCTCGGTGCGTCACCCATCACGGCGAAGAGGTTGCCCTGGCAGCACGGTGTCCGCATCCGCATGCCAAAACGGTCCAGCCGTTCATATCTAGCTCGACCACCCAGACAACACCGATCCCGAAGAGCAGCACCGCCCGGCGCCAAGAAACGACTGGTAGTCAGCGATAAGCCCCCTCCTGCCTCGAAGAGACGAGGACGCTCCGTCTCGAGTCCGTATTCCTGACCCCTCAACGTGACGGCGTGGGGCAGGAGCTCCGACGCGGCGCCACGCACGTTCTCAATCACGAAGGGCAGGCCTGTCTCGATGAGAGCGTCTCGCGTCGCGGCTATCGACCTCTGAGCCACGGAGGGCTGACCGCCGAACGTGAGCGTGGATGACGCTTCGCACGGGGGTGAAGCCCAAATGGCCGTCGGGCGCAGCTGCCGAACCAGACGTCTCAACCTATCCCGGTCCAGCGCATCACCCTGCTCGAAACTCTCGATCCCGAAGCGCGCCGTAAAGAAGCCCTGATCTGCATCATCCACACCAAAAGACGTCGCTGTCATGCGCCGGAAGCCCTCAGAGACGCCGCCGGATGCGCAGAATAGGTCCAAGATGAGAACTCGGGCGCCCGAGTCAAGACGCCTCAGCAACCGGACGTGTTCCCGATCCCAGTCGCGCGTCCTCTCAGCCAGCTCAGCTTGAGCCTCGAACTCCCCTCGTGACGCGAGATTCAGCCCATGTCGGCACCGGCAGATGACTGTGGGACGCCAGAGGCAAGGCCACCTGCGACTTAACTGAGCCACGTTCCATCGGCGCCTCAAGCGGGTGAAGATGTGAGCCAGGAAAGAGGCGGCACCCCGCTGCAGACTGGACCATGCAGGATCACCCGCCGGAAACCGGGCTAGCGAGGACGCCAACATCGCCTCTCGACTCGAAACCTCCTGGGCCGACAGTGGCTGCCGGACCGGTCGACCAAGCGTCGTGCCCATCCCACGGCATACCTGAGGGTCAGGCGTACCGCGTGAAACCACACTCGAGACCTCCGCCCCTCGAGGCGAGACGGACTGCGAGTCGGGCAGTGATGAGTGCTGACCACAGCTCTGGCACCACTGTTCGCGCAAGTCGCTCTCCAATCCCGCTTCATGCGTGGGCGCTGATGTACCTGTCAGAGACTCGGCGCCAGCACGGGGCCGATCTCTCGCTGGTAGACACGCCGCCACAATGGGTTGGCTCGACTCGAACGGAGGCTCGCACGATAGCTCGACCTCCCCCGACCCGTATTGCTCGCCTCGGCTTGCATGGGTCGATAGATCGGGATCCTGTTGCGAGATCAGAGAAGGCACGGAAGCGTCCTCGGAAGCGTCCCGCCCAACCCGCGCCGCCGTACCTCGAATCACGCAACAAGGCCCCTCAGAGCCCTGACAGATCAGGCCGTCAACCTCTCGAGGTTCAGCCTCCCCGTGAATCCACGCGGGGTGAGGTCGTGCGTCTGCTCGATCACAGTAATGTCGAGCTTGTCTGGTTGGTGGGCCCGTCTCCCACCCTGCTGCAGCTGCAGCGCACGGCACGGCATCTCCCCGACGAGAGTAGCCTTCGCGATCGACCCCACTATCGACCTCCGTTGTGGGGGATTCATGCACACGGTCCGCGGGCCGGTCGACCTCCGTCGTCCCCCGAACCTCTTCACCACTGTCGACCTCCGTCGTGGCAAGCTCACACACACACTGCACAAGGCGCATCAGCACATCACCACACACTGCCGTCGAACGCTGATCTTCTGTTCTGACGGCCTGAGCGCGAGCCAGCACATCGACCCGTAACTCAGCGGGAGCATCGTTCCCACGCCGCGGCGGAATGCCCCCACGGCACGAAAGACGGCCCTCACGATGACTAGCCGCTCCCGCTCCCCGACCCGTCGGTCGCCCCTTCGTGCCCCTGCCCCTTGGCGTCCGTCGACGCCTCACGGCTCGATTCAGCACCGCTGCCGAATCGTTGGGCGGCCCAACCCGCACCCAAGCCTGAGCAGAACTCAAACTCGGCTCGGACCGGGCTGAGCAACTAGACCCCTAGCCGCCATCTCTCGAAGCACTCGCAGCCGCGGTGGCAGCCTCTGCGGCACGCCTCTTCGCGGCCTGGGTCTGATTTCGTGCCGTCTCAGCCTGTTTCGCTTCCCGACACGGATCGCCGCCCCGGATGAACTCACACGTCTCGCGGCCGCAAAATAGGCACTTGCGCCCGGACACAACCGGCATCAGATCGCGGCCTGACAGCGCCGCGCCGCGACTCGGTCCCTCAATCGCATCCAGGCGTGCGTTAAGGGGGTGTAAAGCTTCCTTCAACGCAGATGCAATCATAGTTGTCATCTGATGTGCCTGATCCGTGCCGGTTCCCACCACTGATGCGGACGGCCCGAATTCGCAACCGCTTACCAACGAGGGCGACCCTCCGATCCCGAGGGGTACGCTCGAAAGGTCAACCGTGCTCCCGCTGGACGAAAAAGTAGGTGCTCCCACTGTTGAGGGCAACGCAGGGACCCCCTTCGAGATCGCTTGCAGCTGCAGCTGCCCGGACGCATTGAAAGCGCTAGCACTCGCGATCAATTTCGGCAACCCGAGACCGAGATATTCGTCAAAGAAATACCCCTCCAAATACGCGCGCTTCCAATTCCAATTGCCGCCCGACTGGGTTGAAGACTGGGCAACGACCTGCATCAGGCGCAAACCTGCCTTGGGGAGGGCAGCGTTTTGCAATTTCTCAACCATTTTCGCGAGCCAACGGTCGAAAAGAGGTTCGGACTTCAGAGCACGCTCTAGGGTGAGCACGGAGAACTTGGTTGTAGTTGTTTTGTGCAGCTCGCGGTATGATTTTCGTCCCACCAGGTTGATAGTACCACCATCACTGCCTCCCAACGCCGCATGCTGTGCATCCCACCAGGCAGCATCCTCTGCGCTCGCATCCTCACCTGTCAACAGCATCCATGCGCATCTACGAGCAGTGCACTGTTCGTCTGCATTACCTGCCTCGGAGGTAGCCATCGCTTGCTCCACAGCAGTCCGTTGAGCTTCATTGATGATCACACCTGCTGATTCCAACGCCCGCAAAGCGGTGCGTGCTGGTCCCGCGGCGGCCGCTGACCCACCGGTCGCGGGCGAATGCGCAGCGCGCAACCATCCTATGAGATCCGTCCTATCCGATTCGCTCGAGATTCCTGCATCCTTGAGACGTGAAGCCCATCTGGCTTCCCATGCAGTTTCATTGGCCAGATCAAGTTCCCAAGGCAGTTCGCTGATCCCTTCACCCCTCGCCGCCAGATACACGACAAGCGCCTCGCGAGCCGTGATATGCACCGCCCAAGGGCCGTGAACTTCCGCAAACTTCGACGCGAGAGCGGCCTTCGCCACGTCGCCCAAAGGAGTGACCGGCATCGCCCGATGCAACGGTCTCCGAAAGTTTCAAGGAGTCCCGTACCTCTCCGGTCCTAAATTCCTCCGCCGGGGCATGTCTTGGAAATTAAACTCGCTCTATGTAGCGTCGTTTCTTTTCTTGGACACGCCCCTTTTTCTGTGGCTTTACTTGTAAGATTTTCCTTTGTGATAGACTCGCTCAGTCTCAGTCCGCGCAAGCGCAAACTGGGAATGGG
>CATOSE010000077.1:0-12866 GCA_951812265.1 Taphrorychus bicolor | reverse complement strand
CCCGTACGTTTGTCCTCAGGCGGTAAATTACCCCGGTAGTTTACCGCCCGGCGTATTTACCCCGGTAAATACACCGCCCGGTAAATTATTTAGGTAATTTACCTGTACGTACCGTATATGCGCGCTTCGCGAGGAAACCCGGCGTTTCTTCCGAAGCCGCTGTTTTTTTTCTCATTCAGAATTCCAGGCCTCCGGCCGCTCCAAGTGCGCCCCCCCCGCCCCGCGGCGGTGGGCTTAATTGGCAGCACCTCTCAGTCCCGTTCCGGGACCACGCTACCACTGCCACAGGTCGCGCATACTATGCCGCCCTCACACGCTGCCGCCGAAGCAGCATTCCTGGCGGATAGCTACCCACCTGCCATCGACAATTCTGATCCACAGTGGGACCTGCTACCGCTTCTCTTCCCTCGCTTTCATGACCACGTCAAAGAAAAGCTTTCTACTGCCGCGCCGCAGTTCGCACGCCTTGCGTGCAAAGGTTTCGTAATCGCACGCAGGGACATCTATGTGGAATCAGCACATGCTGCTTCCCTCATCCGCCACAGCAGCATGCCGACCTTCTCGCTGACTGCACCATCCCCTGTCGGAGGCGTGCAACCCGCAGACACATCTGACTACGGCTCAGCAGAGGAGGAAGAACATGATTCAGCTGCCGCAGCCGCAGCAGCACCCGCGCCGCCGAGCGCACCAGACACAGGCGCCTCAGCTGCACCTGAATCATCCGTATCTATCATCGTATCGCCACCCCACCTGGCAGAGATCGATGAGGAAGGCATGAACGTGATCCTCAGCTGGATCACAGACTAATCACGCCGCAAGCGCTACCGCACGCGCTGCCACAACAGTGGCCGCAAACTCCTCACCCTGTTTCAGGCCGAGAGATACCGCTGGCTCAACTCCACAGGGCAGGGAGCCATTGAAGCTATCTTGGGCCGCCTAGAGAAGTCAGGCCCTTTCGAAATGTCAGTACGCGCGTTCAATATGTTCACAGGAGAGTTCGAGGGATGGAATAATGCCCAGCTGCCCGCTCAGCACATGTCTGATTCACGCATCTGCGCAAACTATATACACATGATCAAGCAGAACCTGTCATCCGACGAAAAGACCAACCTTGAGCTCGATATCCGCGACAACAGTTGCCGTGATAAACTAGAGGAACTGAAAGACGTAATTCAGAGCCGGCTATCAGACGCAGCCTCTGAGTCCATCGCCGACAGCTCTCAACGCGGGCGCTTCCTCAGTTTCCGCGGCGGTGCGGGTGGCCGCGGCGGTGGTCGCGGCGGCCGCGGTCGCGGATCCGATCCCCATCGTCCCAATAATCCCCCCGACAAGCCGTGCCAGTACTGCCGCTCCGCAGGTAAGGGGGGCAAATACCATTGGCACGCGGACTGCTCCCTCAAGAAGGCCAAGGACGCCGAAAAGGCCGCCGCAGCGAAGTCCCCCGCCGGCACAGGCTCCTCCGCTGTACTCGCTGCCGTCACACCAGGTTCGACCGAATCCACCGTGTCAGGTTCCGTCAAGATGCTTGCCCCCGCCGCAACTGACGACGCACCCCCCATCGCGGTGTACGCATCCCTGTTCGAAGGACCCCTAGGTGAGCCCGCCACGATAGATGCCAGCGATGCTCCCGCCGGACACATACGTGTCCTTAGCGCCGTCTGTGACGTCTGTGATGATTGTGACGAAACCCAGAGTTTCGTCACTATATCTCAGACCGATCCCGACAGAGGCGCTCCCCCAGCGCCGCGTCCGCCGACCCCTCCTTCGCACGCTACCTCCGCTCGCGAGTCGCCAGCTAACCCTATTGAGGGTTCGGGAGTGCCTCTGAAACTGGTGGATGCGCTGATACACCTATCGACCGTCATCGCTTCCGACAGTATCGCAGCCCTAGCCGAGGCCATCAGCTCCGTCCGCCTCTCTGACGTCACCCGCGACCTGGACTCAGTCATCCGCGAATACCTCGACGGCCGCCCGGGCGTCGCATGGCGTACAGATGTACCGACGAGCACGCCCTGCGTATCGAACTGCATACGCCTCCTCTCCGATACTCCCCCCTTCTCGTGGGCCGATCCGCACATCGTGGCTGAGACCCTACTCTTGCTCCATCACCTGTGCAACACGCCCTTGCGTGACGAGCACGCCCCCGCGTGCCAGCCCGGCATCGCACCGACACGCCTTGCCGCGATGACGTTACACGTACGAAAGCCGCCGCCGGCTCGCCGTCGCACTCCGCCGAAAGTCTGATGGCCGATTCCGTGAACCGTGAGCTCGCATGCCAGGCCGCCCTCGCGAAGACTCCGGTCAAGCCCGCAGCCCCACGGACCACTAGCGACCACGAGCGCAAGCGACGCGACTCGAGCACTCCGACCGACGCCACTAGCCGTGAGCTCACCTGGCAGGCCGCCCACGACGCTAGGTTATGTGCCGTATCTGCCCTTTCGCTCGACACCAAGCTCGCGCACATGCGTGACGTCCTCGCCGAACACGGGCTATCCGACCGCGCCTTTTGCCGAGAATCCGACCTTCCCTACGTTTCGCCCGGTGTTGGCTACGCCGGGCCGCACTAAGCGGGACATGCTTAACGACGCCCGCCGCGCCGTTCGCCTCCAAGAGCTCGTCTCCGCTCTCCCCATCGCGCACGCCGCTAGAGGCGACAACGGATATAACGCCGAGCTCGCCTCCGCCGCCGCCGTCGGCATCCCCGCTCCCGACTTCGACATCGCCGCTCCAACCGCGGTCCCGATAGCCACCGCTCCGATGACCGCACCGGCCGCCACTTCCACCGTCGTTGCCCCCGCCGGTTGCACCGTCGTCACGCCTGCTTCCACCACGAGTACCGTAGTCGCGCCCCCCGACGCCACCGTCTTCACGCCCGCCGCCGCCGCCGTGCAAACGACTACTAACCGATGGTCGGCGTGCGCTCTCGTCGCCGCCACCAGTGCCGTGAACGTCGCGTTGCTCTTCGTCGCCGTCATGTTCGCTCCCGCCTACGAACCCGGCGAGTCGGCCGCCTCGCCCACACGCCCTCTGTCATCTACCGGCGAAACGTGCCTCGTAGCGCTTGCCGTGGCCTTCGTCGCCCTGTGCGCATCCATCGTCATGAGCGCCTCCGCCAAACTCGCCTACCGGCTGGCCTGCCTCTGCCTACAGGCTAACGCCGGCTTCGGGGGCTCGTGCGACGGCGCGGCCTCCCTCGGGGGCTTACCCCCTTGGACGAATTCCTCGCTCGCCACTCGCCGCAGGTCAGACGCCGCCTATCGTGTATCGTCCTGTCTACAACCAACGGCCCTTCCCCGATTGCCGTGGTGCTTAGCCGCTTACTTTGTGGCCGTCTACTTGGACGTAGGACTGGCAATCCTACGGTGCCGAGACGAAGACGTGACCTCCACCACCTTCGCCGGCCCTAGCGACTTCGCTTCGCCGTCCGTTTCATGGTCCGTGCACCAACCATCCCTCCACGATGCCGTTACTGATTGGACCACTCCTACGTTCCGCATGCGAGACACGCCCCTCGCCGCTCTTGTGCCCGGCCTACGCACAGCCGCCGCCGCCGCCGCCGCTTCTCTCCGACGCGCGTACTCCTACTCCTCCTCGCGCGTAGGTCGTGCGAACCGCCGCGAGCCTCGCCCCCTTCCCTCTCTCGACCCATCCGCCGAGAAGGAAGCCGAACGAGGCGACACCGCTCGCGCAGGCGCACTCGCGCCTCCCATCCACACACCGGCCGTGCCCATGTGCAAACCAATGGACGCCCCACGGCTCGGCTGTCTCCTTGCTTTCCACCGACGGCGTGTGCATCGCAGTAAACGTTCACGGGGATTATCCATCTTCGCCACCGCCCTCTCGCTCGTCATCGACAGTGGGTGCACCTGGCACGTACACTCCAACCGCGCCGACCTCATCAACCTCCGCCCTTGCACCGACACCATGCAAGGGGTCGATGACGTACTACACAAGTGCGAGGGCCTGGGAGACCTCCCAATTGTCGCGAAGGACCGCGCTGGCACGTGGAGACAACTTTTAATCCGAAACGTGCGCCTCGTCCCCTCTGTCGCCGATACCCTCCTGTCTGTCGATATGCTGTGGGACGAAAACCAAACCGATTGTGTCTTCCGCGATGTCCGCTCCCTACGCACCGCGGGCCCCGATACCCCGTCACGTTGGTTCCCTTGGGAGCGAACCGACGGCCTGAACGTACTACACGCCGTAGGTAACGCGCGAGACCCTGCCAAACCTTTCGAGTCCTTGCCTCCGCCGGCATCATCCCCGCCTTCGACCGACTCCACCGCCACTCTCACCGGCCTACCGAAAGTATCCCGCGCCGACCTCGTCCGCCGCCCACACGACCACGCGGTCCTCTCGCTCGTTGCCTCCCGAGGCCTCACACCTGACGGTCTCACTTGGGCAAGGTCGAACGACCCATCCCTCGCCGTCACCGGCGAACGAGCCAACGCCGCCGACGCCCGCGCTAGACACCTCCGAGCCGACGTAGCCTCCGGCCGCGCGTTCCTCATTCACTCCGTGCGCGCCTCTAGCCACATCGGCATCCTCAACGCGCCAGACGCCGCCGATGCACTCCATCGCCGCCTCCACATCGGTGTAGACCGCATCCGCCGTCTCCCCGACATGACCGCCGATTGCCCCACCGTCCTGTCGAAAGCACGTAGCACACCATGCCCGAGTTGCGTGGAAGCCAATGCCACCCGCCTCTCCCACAACTCCGGCTCGGCGTACAAACCCTCTCACGCGGGACGCCTTATCCACGCCGACATCGCCGGACCGTTCACGCCGGCCACCCACGGCGGAGCCCGCTATATCCTTGTCCTCATCGATGACCATAGCCGCTTCAAGATCGCGTATTGCCTCCAACGCAAGAGCGATGCCCCCAAATACATCCGCTCTTTCGTCACCCGCTTCAACGCTCTTCTCAGCAAAGGGAAATCCGCCCCCGTCCGCGTCGTAGGGAGTCTCCACACCGACAACGCCGGCGAATTTCTCTCACATGAGTTCACCGAGTTCCTCGACTCCGCTCACGTACACCATTCCACGTGCCCTCCACACGTCCACCAGTTGAACGGCGTCGCCGAACGCGCCATCCGCTCCATGATGGAAGGCGTCCGCGCCGCCATCGCCGCTAGCAACGCCCCCATCGGGTTTTGGCCATGGGCCGTTGACCACGCCATCGACATCCTCAACCGCACGACCGGCCCTCCCGGATCCCACATGTCCGCCTATGAGCACTTAACAGGCGACGAGCCCAAAGTCATGGACATTTATCCCTTCGGCTGTCGAATGTGGGCAGTTAAACCGCCGTCTACCGTTCGCAAAACCTACATGGAAACTCACGCGGACGTCGGCATCAACCTCGGCCGTTGCCCATCTCAACCCGGGTCGTATTGCATATGGGTCCCTCACCTCGGGAAAATCATATACACGTCCGAGGCCTACGTCGACGAGTCATACATGCCGTGGAAACCGGACGGAGAACGCCGCGTCACCGCCGCCGCCGCTCCACCGATCGCCGCCGCCGACGCTTCTCAACCATCCGGCATACCGGCCTCCGCGTCCTCTCCCGGCGCCCCGCCCCCGTCCGCGTCCACCGACGCCACGGACGACGTCTCCGCCGCCTACCACCGCGCCACGCGCGAAGCTTCCCCTCGCGCCAAGCACTCAAGAAAAGCTCACGTCCTCTTCTCCGGCCCGTACGCTCGTCCCGACGGACTCGGGGTCTTCCTCTCCCGCCTCGGCATCGAACCTACCCTTGTCGATAACGACGTCAAGCACGGGGGGGGGGATACACACGATCTGCTGGACGACGCTTTCTACAACGCCCTCCTCCAAAGATGTCACAACGGAGATTTCCTCGCCGCATTCGCCGCTCCCCCGTGTAGCACGTTTTCGGTAGCCCGCTTCTCCGACCGCCGACTCACGGACCCGTCCGCCGTGGACGCCGGACCGCCACCCGTCCGCACACGCGAACACATCACCGGGTTACCAAACCTCTCCCCGTCTCGACAACGCGAACTCCACATCGCTAACCGCCTCGTCGCACGTACCGCCGCAATCCTCCTCGCCGCCTACCACTCCGGGGCCGAGGTAGCTTTGGAAAACCCGGCGGACCGCGGGGGGAGTCGAAATGACAACCCACGCTTCCTCGTAGCCGACCACGGGCCAATATGGCGACACCCTTCGATCGTCGATCTCGCCGAAGCCATCGCCTCTCTTATTGCCGACGCCACCACTTTTCCCCTTTGCGCCCTCGGCGCACCCGTGCAAAAGTACACCACCATTCTTGCCTCCGCCCGCTTCGCCGACGGCCTATCATCGCTTAGCTCCCTCCGGTGCACACACAAATCTCACCCGGAGCAAGTGGGCGGACATCAACGTCCCGGCGGAAAATGGACCTCGTCCTCGTTCGCCGCCTACCCGCCGGACCTCAACTTACTACTTGCCAAAATCATAGCCGGCTTCACCGTCGACGCCGTCGCCGCTCCCGTACCTCGCCTCGCCGCCTCTCGCCCGCCTATCGCCGCACCGCCGCGACCGACCGCCACGGACATAGAGCGTGACGACGACGGCACCGCCGACGCCGAACCGGCGACCCCCGGCTCCGCCCGCTCCGTTTCCCGCGTGTTCGACACCGACCCGGGTGCGCCGCCGGATCCGCCCGACTTCACGACGGCCCTTCCTACGGAACCGCCCGCCGCGCCTCCGAACCCCGTCTCGCGACCGATCGGCATCTCTCGCGTACATACCAACCCTAACCTCCGGGGAGAACAAGGCAGTCCCATTCGCACCCGGCGTGGAGGCTTCGTGAACGCCGCGTCACGCGTACTCATCCTCCGCTCCTCCTCCGACGGGCACTCGTACTTCCCCCCGGGCACGGGGTGCATACGGAAACTCGCCGCCTCTTCCACCGATCCGCCCTCGCGTCGACACGCCTTGGCCGACGACGCCGTAGGATGGATGGGCGCCGAGCGCGCCGAGCTCGACAACCACCGCGACAACCAATCATGGTCGTGGGTGAACCGATCCGACGTCCCTACTAACCGCAAGCTCGTGAGGCTAGTGTGGGTCTACAAGCGTAAACGCAGCGGCAAGCTCAAGGCTCGTCTATGCGTCCAAGGCTGTGCTCAGGTACCAGGAGTTAACTATCGCCAGACATTCGGTGGGGCCATGCGCGCGGGATCCCTCCGCCTCCTGGCCGCCGTCGCCGCTCGCCAATCCCTGCTGATGCACCGCTGGGATTTCGTGGCCGCATATCTGCAGGGATCGCTACTCGAAGGTGAAGTGGTGTACTGTCACCCCCCACCTGGGTACGAACGCGAAAAACTCGACGACATGGGCCGGCCCATGGTATGCAAAGTGACTAAGCCCATCTATGGGATGGCTCAAGCCGGTCGTAGGTGGCAACGGTCGCTCTACCCTTGGCTACAATCGTTCGGCTTCACGCGCCTACACTCCGATCCCAATGTGTTTCGCCTCGTCCGCGGCGAGGAGACTCTGATAATCGGATGCTACGTAGACGACATGTTCACCCTTCATTCCCACCAAGGGCCTGGCACCCTTTACGCGGAGTTTATCGATTCTCTCAACGCCCGGTGGGAAGTGGAAGATGAGGGGGAAATCCGCGACTTGCTGAACGTCGAGATTGAACGAGATGAACACACCGTGACTCTGCGCCAACGCGGCTACATCGACTCACTCGTCGCCTCCTACGTGCCCGACGATGTCCCCGGATCCTTCCGCGCGGACATGACACCGGCGCCGCCCGACTTACCAGCTTTGGTGCAATCGTCCATCGACAGTACCAGCGATGTATCTGTCGAAGACGTTCGCCGCTATCAGGGTATCTGCGGCGCCCTCTTGTACTGTGCCACGCACACCCGGCCAGACATCGCCTACGCGGTGGGCATGCTTTGTCGTGCGATGGCCCGCCCGTCGCCCGAACTCTATAGCGCGGCTCAACGCGTCATCTACTACCTTCATCGGCACCGCGACTTAGGTCTATTCTATCGAGCCTCCCCCGAGCCCCTCGTAGGTTTCTCCGACTCGGATTGGTCAGTCCGGCGGTCGACGTCTGGTTCCGTTTTCCAATTTTGTGAAGCCGCCCTTTCGTGGTCCTCGAAGAAGCAACCCACGGTTGCCTTGTCGTCTTGCGAGGCCGAACTCATGGCGGCGTCCGAAGCCACCAAGGACGCACTCCATCTCGACGCCTTCTTGGCCGAGTTAGGTTTGTCGGACGGCGAGCCCGTCAGTTTACATGTAGACAACCAGGCGGCACAAGACATCGCGTACAACCCCGAGCACTTTGGCCGGGTGAAACACATCGAGCGGCGCCACTTCTTCATTCGTGAGAAAGTCGAAGAGCTCAAAGTCGTCGTTCCGTTCGTTCGCTCTGCTGATAATCAGGCCGACTTATTCACCAAGCCACTGGCGGCTCCCGATTTTTTCCGTTTGCGCGATCTGATTATGAACACTCCCGCCGAGCTCCGAGCTCCGGCCCCTTGTGTACGTACGGGGGGGTCTGCTAGTGTGCTAGCACGGGGGGGTGTCGCATAAGTAGCCTTATGCCCGTACGTTTGTCCTCAGGCGGTAAATTACCCCGGTAGTTTACCGCCCGGCGTATTTACCCCGGTAAATACACCGCCCGGTAAACTATTTAGGTAATTTACCTGTTGTCCTCAGGCGGTAAATTACCCCGGTAGTTTACCGCCCGGCGTATTTACCCCGGTAAATACACCGCCCGGTAATTATTTAGGTAATTTACCTGTACGTACCGTATATGCGCGCTTCGCGAGGAAACCGGCGTTTCTTCCGAAGCCGCTGTTTTTTTCTCATTCAGAATTCCAGGCCTCCGGCCGCTCCAAGTGCGCCCCCCCCGCCCCGCGGCGGTGGGCTTAATAGTCCTTGCTCACCTGTTCGCATTGCTGACGCTTCCTGTCGCGTTGCTGACGCTTCATATCCAATGCAGAGTCAGCGGCCGTCATGGCTGGGTTCGCCTCAGACATAAAGGCCACGTGCTCAGCCTCCCATGGCAGCGGCGCACACTCGAAGAGGCACGCCAACTCAGCCTCATCGGAACAGTCTTCTCGAGACTCCAGCCATACGGACTCGCGCGGTTGATGCCGTAGATAGTGTGCACCTTCCCGTGAATAGGCTTCTCGTTCACAAACTTCCTCAGGTTGGACACGGATCGCAGGCCAGCCATGTCAGGGCGCCTCTTTGCGACCTGCTCAACGAATTCCTCAAACTGCGCCAGCAGGATCGGGACCTTCTCCGACACAGATTTGTCCGAGTTGAGCCGTACGAGATACTTGATCGACTCGAGCCGTGTGAGCCCATACCTGCAATTGCCAGGATCGCCGCTCCGACCCTTTGCATTTGAACCGCGCACAAGCTCCACCATGTTGCCGGGCGACAAGTTCTGCGGTGAGTGATACAAGCGGCAGAATTCGCCCAGACGTGATTGCGGGAACGAGAAGAGCGCGGCTCGTTTATCCGCCGGCCGCTGAATCACCAGCCGCACAATGTCCGGCCCGCCGTCGGCAGCCATGCCACGGCAGCGCGGGATGGAGGCTTGCGCGACGCACGGGCGTAGCCACCGCAGTCGCTTCGTTTGGTAGGCTTCGGCGTTGGACCCTTCGTTTTTGGTAGGCTTCGGCGTTACATAGACCCTTCGTTTTAGTAGGTTCGAGTGGGGTAGGCGAAGAAAATGTTATTTGTCTCAGAGCCCTGAAACCCGCGACCTGATCTCAGAATCACTCGTGGACTGCTACCTCTCTCTCCCTTGCTTCCTCTCCCTCCCTTTCTAGCTCTTTCTCTCTTTCTCTTTACAGTACGAGGGAGCGTAGCGATAAGGTTGTAGAGTAAGGAGTAGGCGACGGGGGACGGATGGTGGGTTGCGCTCGGAAGACACGAGCGCCGAGGGGAGAGACCGGAACACAGCGGAGGGGAACCGACGCATTACCGCAAGAGTTCAGGTCACGAAGCGGACGTGCACACTCACTGACACGCGAAGCGAGTCTATCAAAGCAGAGCGGTTACACATCCTCAGCAAGATAACTTCGGAGTCATAGTGTAGCGGACGCCGAAGGAGCGGATCCTACCAAAGTGAAGGATCGCGATCACACTAGTCCGTTCGGCTAGTGGGGACATGGGCCTGGAGTCGCGCGCAGTCCGCGGCTGCACACGACCCTCCTAGACACACGCGTGTCCCGGGCAACGACTTGTATCAATACCCACCCGACCACCCTCGCAAGCTCCCCGCGGAGAGAAGACGAATCTAGCGTGGGGCGCTAGAACAGACCTTCTCTTTATGAGGGAGCGTAGCGATAAGGTTTTAGAGTAGACGTGAGTATTTCAACAAGCAAAGCGTGCCACAAGCACGCTACACATCGTACACCGCGCGCTACTAATGTCCCTGCACGCCGACGTGAGTCGGTGCGAGAGGAAGCAAAGAAGTGGCCGGGCATACCCATATTGGCTGGGGGGGTGGATGCAGAAACCCCCCTGAAAAAACCGGCCCGAAATCGTCTCCGTTGTGCTTGTAATTCGGATCAGAACGGGGACATATTGTCAAGTCGTTAAAGGGGAGGGCCTACAAGCGGGGATGCCCCTGGCGTACAGCATGTTTGAAAGCACCTCGCCGGTGGCGACGCGCATCAGACACATTTATGGGGTGAATCTCGCGACCCGGATGCTCGGTGGATACGGGGGGGGGGCTGCTTGTGAGGCGCGAGCGCTGGACATCGGAGTGGCCGGGACGCCGACTGCTGCAAGAGTTCTGGGGGGGGGGGTGCGGATACTACGGGGTCCGGCGACCGTTCGCCGTTTGTGTCGCGTAAGACGGTGGGGGCATTCGGCCGCGCGTTCACCGATGATGGCTCCATCAACGTGGCGGGGCTTGTGCTTGCCAGACGGAGGTGGCGGATGGAGGCAAGGGTGGTGGACGAGGAGCTCCCGGCTCTGGAGGCACGGGCGGAGGCGCATGACGATACCGAGGCCGCGGACTTCTACGCCAGTAGGGTCGCCGATGCGGCGGTGCGAGGGGAGGTGGAATCGGTGGTGTATGGCATTATCCATGCACATCGCCGTGGCTTGGTGGGCCAGGAGGGCAGCTTCAGGGTCGGTGGTTGGTACAGCCATTAGCGCGGTGCGCCGAGAGTCGGCTGAAGGTATCGAGGTCCTGTTCCACCCGAGGGAGGTGCTCCGGGCGGCCCTGGACACGGGCAGATCTTTCTCCACTCTCAGGCCCTTTAGTGTCACGGGAACACTGCGCCTGGCCGGTCGGACGCGCGGGGCCGGGAGGACATAGTAACCCCGGCGGGCGGACATTCCGAGGGGGCTTGGCTGAAAGAGGTATACTCCGAGGAACGCTTGGATGCGGCTCTGCGACGCATGTGTACAGATGGGCAGGCACCGGAATCGACGGATGGCCAGGAGTGCTGCTCCGGTGGAGTCCACGCCGCGTTAGGCTACGGTATCTTGATGCCCTCCGGGAGGCGGTGGCGGTCCAGGAATTCCCAGCCCACTGGCCTAGCAATCTGATTACGCTCATTCCCAAGCCAGGCAAGGATGCTAGCATTCTCACGAAACGGCGGGACATTTGGAACTGCGCGCACGGGCAGAAGATCAACACGCACTGCCTGCGCCCCGAGCTACAACGTGTAGGGGAAAGGGTGGCGGATGATTCAAATCGAGGAGTACGTCCATTTGCGGACGCGGGCGAGGCGACGACCCCGGCGGTCATTCAGAATGACCAGGCGGCCATCCTCTGCGAACCGGGTCGTGCGCCTCTACCTGGACCTCAAGGGCTTCTTTTTATGGGCATCGTCCGAGAGCTCCTCTTCGTATTGGAGGCGGCCTACGGGGTGGTGTCGGGGGTGACAAGGACCATGCGCACTCTTCAAGCAGGCCTCCAGGGGTCGGTACGGACGGCGTTTGCTTCAGTGATCGGTTCCCGGCTTGCTCGGGGACAGGCCAGGGATGTGTTCTGGGCCCGGTGAAAGCCGTCCTTAAACTGCAGCCGGTGGTCCGGGCTCTACACGGCAGGTGCCCGGGGCTCGCGTTCGAGGCGCCCGCGGGGGGAACGCGCTGGGGAGTATCGCAAATGTGGTATGCAGACGACCTTAATATCCCGGCGCGGGACGCACATGCGGTGCAGCTGTGTTTTGACGTGGCCTGGGTGGCGGTCTGGGTGGGGGGGGATGCGGTGGGAATCGACCCGGATGGTTCCAAGACGGCCATCGAGAGCCAGGTGTGCGTGAGGGACGAAGGGCGGGAAATTGAGGATTCACATGCCTTCGTTGCTCCATCGGGGGAGATTGTGCCGGTCCTACAGCACGGTTACCGACTTCTGGGATCCGTCCTCGATGCCAGGGTGGGCAATCCCCAGGCGTGGGCAGGGTTCGTCCGACGCACCTCAGCCCTGGTTTCGGCGTGGGCAGATGTGGGGGGCCAAAGCGTTGCGGTGTACCGCACGCTGGTGGACTCGGCGGTGGTGGGCATGGTACTACACTATGGCGGCCCCACCCCCCTGAGATGGGGAGGACGCGGCGATGGTCGAAAAGCGGCGGACACAGGGCCTCTGTAGGCTGGGCCATCGGGCGTGCGCGGGCCCGCGGGTGCAGGTGTACGCCGCGACTTCAGAGGGAGGACTCGGACAAGGTCATACCTACGCGCACGCGGCGGCAAGACGGTCATGTTCATCCACAAGGCACTGACCTCACCACCAGGCAGCGGACATCGGATAGCGGTGGAGTCGGGTATCACCCTCATGGCACATATGTTCGGTTTCGTCAGTTCAGCGGACACACGGACGCCAGTGGACTGGTTACCGACCTATGCCCTGGCGAGCCTAAGGGGGG
>CATOSE010000076.1:0-38032 GCA_951812265.1 Taphrorychus bicolor | reverse complement strand
CGTTTGCAAACAAAACAGCCCCGGCCATTGTATTTGTAAACACTCGCATCAGCCTGCTCCAATTTGCAAATGCGTGGACAGGCTGTGAGCTGATGCCATCAGTGGCGCGTGGCCGCCGCGAGTTTGCAAACAGACGGTGACAACTTTTCGGGGTCCAATTAAGATTGAATTGTAGAGCAACCGCAACCGGCAACCGCAACCAGCAACCGCAACCGGCAACCGCAACCGGCAACCGCAACCGGCAACCGGCAACCGCAACCAGCAACCGCAACCGGCAACCGCAACCGCCAACCGCAACCGCCAACCTCAACCGCCAACCGCAACCGCCAACCGCAACCGCCAACCGCAACCGGCAACCGCAACAACCGCAAGGTTCCGGCAACCGCAACCGGCAACCGCAACCGGCAACCGAGAGGTTCCGACAACCGCAACCGGCAACAGGAATCGGCAACAGGAACCGGCAACCGCAACCAACAACCGCAACCGGCAACCGCAACCGCCAACCGCAACCGCCAACCTCAACCGCCAACCTCAACCGCCAACCGCAACCGCCAACCGCAACCGCCAACCGCAACCGGCAACCGCAACCGCCAACCGCAACCGCCAACCGCAACCGCCAACCGCAACCGGCAACCGCAACCGGCAACCGCAACCGGCAACCGCAACCGGCAACCGCAACCGGCAACCGCAACCGGCAACCGCAACCGGCAACCGCAACCGGCAACCGCAACCGGCAACCGCAACCGGCAACCGGCAACCGCAACCGGCAACCGCAACCGGCAACCGCAACCGGCAACCGCAACCGGCAACCGCAACCGGCAACCGCAACCGGCAACCGCAACCGGCAACCGCAACCGGCAACCGCAACCGGCAACCGCAACCGGCAACCGCAACCGGCAACCGCAACCGGCAACCGCAACCGGCAACCGCAACCGGCAACCGCAACCGGCAACCGCAACCGGCAACCGCAACCCGCCACCGCAACCGCAACCGCAACCGCAACTTCAACTGCAACCGCAACCGCAACCGCAACCGCAACCGCAACCGCAACCGCAACCGCAACCGCAACCGCAACCGGAACCGGAACCGGCAACCGGAACAGGCAACAGGAACCGGCAACCGCCACCGGCAACCACCACCGGCAACCGCCACCGGCAACCACCACCGGCAACCGCCACCGGCAACCGCCACCGGCAACCGCCACCAGCAACCGCAAACGGCAACCGCAAACGGCAACCGCAACCGGCAACCGCAACCGGCAACCGCAACCGTCAACCGCAATCGGCAACCGCAACCGCAACCACAACCGCAACCGCAACCGCAATCGCAACCGGCAACCGCAACCGGCAACGGCTGCCCACGGTGCGCGATGACTGCCCACGTTTTGCGAAGACGAGGCGGTGTTTCACGCCTCAACACGACACCACTTGCCGTGCCGTCGACGGCACAACGATCGGTGGGACAAGGGTGGATGCCTCCCGAGTGCCAAGTCGAGAACCCCCGACAGGCACACAAACGGAACGGGACGGGACGATCGGGACACGCATCACACGATCGACGCTACACGATATACGGGCGCTCAAGAGGGCGCTCGAGATCAGCGCGGATGCGCACGGCTAACTCGGCAAAGGGCAAGCACCACTCCACACACGAAGGCAAGATGGTAGGCACATGCACTCCATCCGGGGGAAGGTTAGCGAGGAGCTCATCCCACCCTAAACGGCTCGGGAGATCCCAGATATTGGCCTTGGAAGGCACCCACTCGAGCCAGATGCGCGCCTGAAGGGCGAACTCCGCGACATGGAAAGCGTTGACAACCCGTCCCATGTCGGAGCGGGACGCATAACCGTTGATCAGAGCTGACAACGCCCATGTGTTGTTGTTGAACTGTACAACAGGTCGGCCTCTGAAGCACATCGGAACAATAAGTAGGGCTGCAAGTGCGCCAACAGCCTCGCCCTGGGTTATGCACGCCTTTAAATCAGATGAGAATACGTCCGTGAAGTACCATACAGGCAACAACAAATGCGAGTAGAACACAGTGGCGGAGATTGGGCAAAAAATGACGAAGCCAATACGCAGAACGTGCCGTGCTGCGGACCCAGCATGGAGTTCCAACTAGTACATGGCATCCGTGTACACTACAAGCGGTGGAGTGGTGTCGCGAATAAGCTTCATAGCGAGCTGGCGTAGCGACGGGAGCACGGCTGTCAGGAAATCATGGGCCTCGACGAGAGCCGCGGAAAGCTGAGATCTGTGTCAAAGTACTCACGCTGTGTAAAGGACTGCAGACATGCTCGGCCAAATCTGTACGATGAAGACGAGAGGATGAATCCTAGTTTTCCTCGGATAGATGAAGCCCCGCCCGGTGACAACAAATTAGCGGAGCGGGCGGTACACAAGAGACGGAGTCGGAGAACGGCGGAGATACGGTCCGAAGTGGTAGCAGCGTAAAAGACTAGCTGGGAATGAGCAAAGATACGTCAATGCGGACCCCTAGGCCCACGTGCGCGCGGCCACTGGGTTTACGCTTTGACGGCTCATGACGCTGGCCCAAGATCACCAACGCGAAAGCCAGAAAGCGTTGAGCACTGTCGCCTGCGCCGAACAGGTCGACGATGAGAAAATCATCGAAAAACGGGTCGCACGGTACTGCAAGTAACGAGCGGGCGGTGGCCACGACAAGGCGAGCAAAGGCGTTGAAGTTGAGCACGGTGCTGTGAAACCCGAAGTTATGCCCGTCCAGGTAATAAAGCTCGACGCGCTGATGAACAACACTCCAAATAGCAAAGACGGTGAACTGTGGGGTGCAAACTGGGACAACGCGTTACGCCGCCTTAATATCATCAAGGCCGAATGACAAGGCAACCATCGCGACGCACAAGAGTGTGCAGCACTGCAAAAATATGCGCGCAGTGATGGCCACAAATGAAACAGAAATGGGAGCAATCGTTTCATACTTGCGGGTGACATCATTCCCACTGTTGCCACGCTCATTGTCAATGGCCCGGATTTTTGCCCTTCCGTCCTCTTGGAGCCCTTGCTCCACGCCGAAGCGCCGTGCACCACGCCACATATCTTTGCCAAATCGTTTGTGGAGCTGGGCGGGTGTGAACGGGCCATGTGTGCCAGGTTGTGACAGTTCCTTACGGGTCTGGCGCTCGACCCCACGCAGAAATCGAGCTGCTCCGGTGACGCAGACGCGGCCTATTCCTTGATAGAGGACACGAATTTCGCGTTCCACAGTCGGCTAGACACGGGCGATAAGACCTCGTTGGGGTCTGAAGCGAAGTCCGTGAAACTCTGGCGGAACAGGCCGGTGTCAGGAATGTCGCCCACAACAGCGTGGCCGTAAAACCAACGCGACACACACGCCACATCGGGAAAGTCGAGAGCCTCGACGACACACGACATCATGGCGAGGTTCACGTGGGAAGCGATCGACGCGCTTGGGCCAGACATCAGAGACGCAATGAACTCGCCAAACGGGCCAAGGACGCAACATAACTCTCGGATAGCACGCATTTGGCCCCCACGCCACTCGGTTAACACACCGCCTGCTCGGAGGGACACACACTTCGACACCGCGGACACAAGGTCGGGCTCGGGGGAAACCTCGAATTCCGGTTGAATCATCGGGATAGACGTCGCGGCTCGCACATGGGCGCCCATATCATCGCACTCCGGGATAGGACGCAGATGAGGCGGCTTAATGAGCTTGGACCCAGAAACGGTCTCCATGTTCGACACTTTGGCAAGTGGGCGCGCGTACCCTCCCGTAGTAGTCAAGCATAGCTTACGAAGCCGGGCCACGGCCTCGTGGTAGTAGTCGGGGATACAGAGCTCCAAGAATAGAAGCGGAGCACCCGGGTACATCTGCGACTAAGCAAATGCACAAGATATGACGCATGTTTGAGCATACCTATCTATGACATTCATAACTATCTGCAGAATCTGCGAGGCAAACAACAAGTGAACCGCCCGCAACATATATTGAACACACGCCGACGCATATATACAATACAACGAACAACAAACATAACGCAACAGTGGGAAAGGACCCGGCAAAATGTGTCGAATTTATGTGACGTGCTTTGCCCCAATGTACTGGATTTACGTTTTAGGTTTGAACCTTGTTACATTTGGGAACTCGTTGTGGCAGAAGTTAATTTGGACCGATCTCGCCGGTGACTTTTCTGATTAATCCACACCTCGACAATGTCGCTCATGCTGCTCTCTGCATGTGCTTGCGATCTCTGTCTCAGTATCGGCTAACCCCTTCGGTATGTATAACATCTTGTGCCTCAATGCACTCAAAATGGTACCTCTGTGTGAGATGCATGCGGATGCAAGCAAGGACAAGTGCAACCACATCCAGGCGGCGTTTGCTTCTGAGAATAAAGATTCTCTTCACTCCAGTCTGAAGTCCAAGACCATCCCCGGCGACGATCTCGAATGCGATCTCCTGCGGCGATATGCGGACAACCAGACCACCGTCCACCACATCCAAGCCCACACGCAAGGCAATATACTTCCTCTTCCTGTCGCGAGTGTTCGTCGGCAATTGCCTGTATGTCTTGTATGTACATACAATGTCTTACTTCCTCTTGGCCCAGCTCACCTTTCATTTCACTTCGAATGGCCCAGCTCGCTTTCGGCTTTCCATGCATTCCATGCATGCTGGCTTTGATCCACGCGTCCGCAGTGCATGTACGCATGCTATTTGCGCGCGCGCGCATCAAGGCGCATGTGCTCAGCGCGCTATGCGCGGATGTGCTAGTGGATGTGCTCAAGTCATGGTATGGGCCGAGGCGGTAGGTGCGAGGCTCAGAAGGGTCCAAAAACAATTGAATAAGGCAAAATGGTGATCACTTTGTACACTCAGAATAGTTTGTGTACAAAGTGATCTCTGTTTTTTCTGTTTGGCCGAGATTGCAATCTCGAGCAATCTCGCGCGATCTCGCGATCTCGGAGATATCTGTCCAAAAACGATTGAATCATGCAAAATGGTGATCACTTTGTACACTCAGAATTGAAAAGTATGTGTACAAAGTGATCTCAGTTTTTTCTGAAAATTATTTTTTTTGGCCGAGATTGCAATCTCGAGCAATCTCGCGCGATCTCAAGGATATCTCCACCAAATTCGTTGATCGTAGTAGTGTTGAAGAGCTATTAATCATATTGCATTCACGCTACAAGGTAGACCACACAGATATATGTCCACAACAGTGAAGCTTACCACACTCGCATAATATATAGAGGGAGTACAACAAACAGCAGATAAGAGAAAGCAGACAACATACAGCAGACAGTACTTGAAACCCCGCAGACATGCAAGCGGCTGCTGATGGTTGGTACGCAATCACAGAGGGCAGGTTGCTGGGTGCCTCCGCGCCCACACTGCCTTGCTCCGCATATGCTTCCCAAGGCCGACCTGGAAACTTCCTACGCAACTCCATACGGCGCTTCCATGCCCTCCTATGCGGCTCTGTGATCTCACGCATATCTCGCGGCTCGCGGCCACGCCGCTTGCGGAATACCTCAAGGCACCATGCAATCGTGCGCTTCAGCTGCACATACTCCTGACACGCAGCACGCAAGCATGCCTGCTCGGCACACGCCTCCGCCTCTAACCTAGCAGCATTCTGAGCGGCCTCTGCCGCAGACATACGCGCTTGCTGAGCGAGTTGCTGTGTAAGAGTCTTCTGGCTAGCCCAAGCGGCAGTTGTGGCTTCAGCTGCGGCGCTCGCCGAGGCAGCCGTGGCGGCTGCTGCCTGCCGCACAGCCTCTTGCTGCGCACTAAGCCGAGGGGGCTGCACAGACCGTTGTCGCTTCGGCACACCATCCCTCAGCTGGACAGGCTGCTTGCGCTTCTCTGCTCGAGCCTTGCCACGCAACTCCAGGGCCCGCTTTTGGCGCTCGCTCATACGCTGCTTATGATGCTTCCGCCCACGTGACTTAGCTTCGGCTATCCTCACTTTCAGTGCGGCTACCTGTTAGGATCTCTATGAGATCCCACTAGTGTTAGTGAAGGGCCTATGGCCATGGGCGGTGTGCAGGATACCCGTACGGTAAGCGGTGTGTCCCCAGCATTAGCTAAGTTCTCTGGGTTGTGTACTTAGTCTGTCCTTTTTTTATTCTCTGACTCTGAATCAACAAGGGTGGCGGCGGGTGTGCTCCAACGGCGCGCCCTCACCTTCACCCCCGTGTCCTTCGGACCCGTTTATGGTAGCACCTCCAAGTCTAGTCGCGAGCAATTCATCTCGTCGATCTCGATCTTGCTTTTTTTGAAAGTCGCTTGCCAATGTCTGCGACGACTTTCATTCATTCGCCAGGCGTGTTCACGCAATGGCCTGGAGAACGCCCATCCGTTTCTGCTGCCAAAGAGTGGTTCATGCGAAACGAACCAAATTTGGTGTCAGATTGGGCTGCTCTCAAGGACGGTGTCGCTGTGAAGTCTTTGCTCCAGTTCGACACCCGGCCACCGCCCACCGCCTTGGTCCAGTCCCCAGATTTCACCATTGCTGGCGCTATTACCCCTGCCCATGTTGCCGCGCGCGAGGTTGTCATTCACCAGATCAATTCGGAAAATACCATTCGTGCTAGCCAACGCGCAGCCGCGGAGGCCGAGTTGCGCAATGCTTTCTTCTCCGCGATCGCGGCTTCCATGATGATTTCAGCACCCTTGCTTTTGGGCCGTATCCGTGCCACCCATGTGCTTGCCGTCCCATACGCCGCTTGGAAGGATGGTGCGGCAGCTTGGCTTCAACTTTTCGCAGATTTTGTCACCAATGGTGCGTCCAAAGAGGAGGAGCTAAATGAGCATGATGATTACCTCACGATGCTCCGCCTGAAGACCCTCCACGACAACTGTTCGTCGTTGGAGTTTGGGGACCGTGTGACCGTCGCTCTTCGCGACCACATTCCATACCTCACTCGTCCTTTCCCCACGACTGATGGGTCCCTTGGACGGTGGGTTATTCAGCAGCTCCCTCACGGGCTGGCCGCCGATGGTCGGCGCCTTGTTCAGTCGCTCTCCCTCGCTCAGATGAATGATGGTCATTGCGTTGCGTCTCATTGTATCGATATCGTCTCTTCAGCACACCGGCCTGATTTCAAGTCCGGCGTGCTTGCTCCTTTTCTCAACTCCTCTTCGCTTGCCGGCGCCGCCGTTGATGATGCTCCCGCCGGTCACCGCCCTCGCGGTCTCGGCCGCGGGCGTCAAGGCGACGCTCGCGGTGGTGGAGGTGGCGGTGGCCGTGGCTCGCCCGGTGGCCGTGGTGGTGATGGTGGCCGCGGGGGGGACCGCCCTACCTCATGTTCGGTGCTCTCGCCGCGTGGCCCCATGTGCAAGTTCGGTCATTCGGGCCCTTGCTATCGCGACAATTTGTTTGAGGGGCCGTTGCCCGTCGCTATTTGGAACGATGCCAAGCGTATGGCTAGCATAACGTCCGACCGTGTCGCAAATGCCGCGCGTCTCAATGAAGTGCACAAACCTTTGAAGCCTCCGGTGCCGGTTGCCGGTGTTGTGCCTATCAACATGGCTTTTGAATGCGATGATCAATTAAGCGATGGTGCATACGACAGTTCCTATTTGACCGTCGGGTTCCGTGAACCCTCGCTACGTCTCATCGAGACTGGACGTAAAGTATTTGAGGCGCGTCTTGTATCCGATTCCGTCACCAAAGGCCTACGTGTAGGTGACACTTTCACGGGCCACTCCTCCGAGCGTAACGTCAACATCACCATCCGTTCGATCGATGTCTTCCCGTCCTTCGGCGCCGCGTGGCAACGCTATGGCGCCGAGCTCGTGCCGCCCGAGTGGGGTACGCCGTCCTCTATTATGGAGGCGCAAGCCATGTACCAATCGTTCTATACACGCGCTTTGGGGCCCGGCGACCACGTGCGCATCTTTGGAGTTGCGCCTCGTCGGCTTTCGCCCGACGCTCCACCTCCGGCTTTGCCTCCTCCCGCTTCCTCCGTTGCGCTCTCCGTTGCGCCTTCATGCCCTTCCGTCGCACCGATTACGCCATCCGAATCGTCCGTTGCCGTTGGGCTTCAGTCTTCCATGCCCGTACCCCATGTGGCTAACGCGCTACCTCCGCCGCCGGTTGTGCCCGAGCGCCCACCCCTCCACGACATCGTCTCGAGATGGTCGTCCGTGTTTTTGGCCGTGCTTCTTTGCGTGCTACTTGCGGCGGCGCACTCTTGTTCGGCGGCATTGATGGTGCTCGCGACACCGGTTCATGACATAGGCCGCATCGTCTTCGAGTCTTTACGGTCTCTCGACGCGCCCATCTTCGGCGATGGGGGGGAACCAACCGCCGTTGCTATGGGTGTGATCGCCTCCATGATCGCCATATCGTTTTCTCTCTTAGACGTAGGGCGCCATGCTTTCAACCTCTTACGTTATATACATCACTTCATTCAACACCGAGTCGCCACCGTGGTCGTCATCATATTCATTTGGATTTGCGTGGCACGAGCCGCCGGGTTGAGTGACGATGAGATGTCGCAATACTCGCACGTCATCAAGGAGTACGCGCACAATAAACTCGTGATGGATCAAGCGTACCTCGCATCCTCGATTACGTTGACGTGGACGAACACTATCCTTCTACCGGGCTTGTCTCACTCGACCACCACGGAGTCGGTATATTTGTCGAACTACTCGGGCTCGCTAGAGGCCACCGACTCCATATTTGATTCCGGCGCCTTCCGGGGTGTGCTCAACCAACTCGCCTTCTTCGATCCTTCCACGATCCGCCCTTGCACCTTTCAAATCCGTGGCGTCTCGGGAAAGCCTTTCACGCCGATATGCATGGGCGATGCGTGGGTCCCTTTCGAAAGTGCCTCCGGTGACATTGTGACCGAATTCATACCGGGCGCGGTGCTAGTCGAGCAATGTCCACACAACCTCGTACCAATGTGCCAACTCATAAAGGATGGAGCGTCACTTAACATGGAACCTCGAGCAACCAAGGGACTATTCAAACTCACAACGGGGCCCACCATTTGGTTATACAACGTGGGCGTACTCGTGGCTAAGACGCCACATGCGGGTTTGAAGATCGCGGCCGCCGTTGCTAAAAACCTCGAAGCTCCGCCTCCCATCGATGCCGGCCAAGATGTGTGCCGTGAATGCCCAACCGATGAGTCTTTCAAAGCTCCTCAAACATGCCTATGTATCTTCCAACCCGCCGGCCAAAACGGATCTCTAGGTTATTGGTGGCGCGAGTATGGGGGGGGCACGATGTGACGAGCTAGACATTCGAAATTCGAAGCTTCAAGACTACACCAAGGCCGATGCCCGCGCCGACGTCCTTCGCAAGATAGCTTCCGGCATGTACGACGTTTTGATTGTCGCATACCCTTGTGACACGTACTCTCTCGTCCGCTTTCTTTCACAACCAAACTACCCGGTGTATCGCACCTTCAACCATATCCTTGGCATCCCGGGACTCTATGCGCTCGGCGATTCCCATTGTGAAAACGTCATCAACGCCAACACGTTGACCGAGTTCGCCGCCGATTGCATCAAACTACAAGGCTCCCTTGGAAGGTCTTGGATCGCCGAAAACCCGGTTCAACGTAGTGACCAAACCGGTTGGTGGAAGTGCTTCTATTCCGAAAAGTTTGGCGAGCATGGTTCGGGGTGGCAAACTCCATGGTTCGGCGGACGCGGTGGGGTCATTGAGACCACCCGCCCCATTTACGTGCATGCTCCCATGTGCTTTTGGGGATGCCGGCACCAACACTTCGTTACCTTGTTGATGTCTCGCGACCTTACGCGCATCAAACATACCCTCGAACATTGGCTATATACACTTCCGGCCGTTAGCTACGGTCGTTGCGCTCATACCAAGCATGATGGGGCCGTTGGCTTCGACAAAGGCGACCACGGTACAAGTTACGTCAAGGAGGACGGTGTGTATAAGTCGGGTTTTTGCCAAGACATTGTCGCTCTTCTTATGCACGAGACTCTCAACGCGTTACCCTCACGTGCATCGTCCGCCGCCGCCGGCCTTCCGGGTGACAAAAAGGCCCAAGCATCCACATCCGTCGTCCGCGGCCGCAAGCAACGCGCGGATAATCTCAATAGCCGCGAGCTCCATGAGACCTTCGGCCACGGCGAACTCGAACGCATTAGCAACCTTTGGCGATGTACTACGGACGTACCGGAGTCCGTGAAGCACATGGTTGACCCGAATTGCGATGCGTGCCTCCGCGCCAAAGCCACTCGCTTGCACTCCGCCCGTACTCATCTTTGCACCAAACCGGGCGAGATCGTTTCCATGGACCTATGGTCGACGCGCACTCCTTGCATCGTCGGTGGCGAGCACATGCTTTTTGGTTGGATTGACAATCACTCCGAGTACGGCGAGCTCTACAAGCTCAAATACAAGACTCAAGTGCCCGACGCGATTGCATATGCCCTCGCCGTTATGACATCATATGGTGTTGTTTGCCTCCGCTTGCACACGGATAACGAACATATCTTTCACACCGATGACGCACGCGACGCTACTGTGTCGAGGTTTGCCGCTCAAGGCATCTTGATCACGACGGGATGCGAGTACGAGTCCAACCAGAATGCACCCATAGAGCGATTCTGGCGCACGTGCTCCAACGACGGACGTGCTAGTATGTCCGTTTGGCAAGCCGAGGAGGGTTTCTTGCCACTCGCTATGGTAGATGCTGCGTGCAAGCGTGCCGTGCTGCCCTTCAGAGACGACCCCGATAGCTGTCCGTATCACAGGTTCACGGCGAAGTACCCGTCGGCCATGCAGTTCAAACCATTCGGATGCGAGGTCCACCTTCGCCTGAGCCACGAGCTCAACGACAGCAAAGTTACGCTTGACAAAGCGGCGGACAGAGCTGTTCGCGGACTGTGCCTCACATACGGACGCGACGGCACCATCACTGACAGGCGACGTCCTGGTTGGGGGTGCCTGGTACCTGGCTATCGCTACAGCAAGCTTCTCTTTTCTAGCCACTGCACGTTCCGTAAGCAATCGTACCCGGGTCTCGAGGGCCTTCGACGGTCGATGCCGCCTCCGGCACCTACGCCGCCTGTGTCACAGCGCGTCCTTGACAACGGTGATATCGATGACACTGCACCGGATATTGTCATCGACGATGCTTCTGAACTCGGCGACGGTCTCGACACCCCGCCCCCGCGTGTGATCAATACTAGCCCGCCCGCGACTCATATCAGCGAACGTTTGCGTGCTCGTCCTGGCGGCCAGCAGACTGGCCACCGTGGTCCTGGCGGCACTATGGCCGTTTTCGACACGCCTGCCGACGATTTGGTACCTGTCGGCAGCCTCAGTGACGAATTTGTTGCACTCGCTGCTCCATTCGGCGACAGGTCGACATACGTCCCATCTTCCTTTCACCAGTCGTCCGTGTTGTCGCAGGCGATGGAGCCGCTCGAGCCGGAGTCATACCCATGGCTGCTATCACCATGGGGGGGTACGGACGTACACCGTTGTACGTCTAAAGAGCCTATACTGTCAGCAACCATGATAGGTACAGGCAACGAGAACAATGCTGTGCGTCTTGCCGCTCGCGTGCTGGATATGCACAAGGACTCAGCTCAGTACGCCGCGACTGACACATCCGACACTTTCACGCACGGCCAGGAGTTGATCGCCTTCTGCCATCCTGACACTGCTAAGGTACGCATCGACCCCCATAACGTCCAGCGGACCATTGTCAGGGACTCCGTCCCGAATGTCACCGTTCAGTTTGCCTGGGGCGACGTGCCTCTAGATTGGTGCTGCGGATCCGATGGTAAGCTCCCGTACGAGACTGGAATCGACTGCACCGTGATGGCGTCCTTCTCGGCAGAGGACGACCCTACCTACGAACAGGCGATGAAATCTAACGACCGCGATCAGTGGGAAGACGCACGGCACGCTGAGATTAACAACCTCAACCATTTCGGCGTTATCGGAGAGAAGATACCCGCCGACAAAGTGCCCCCCGATTGCGACATATACGATACCATGATGGTCTGTAAGAGGAAACGCGGCAAAGATAACGTGGTCACTCGGCACAAGATGCGATGCGTACTCTGCGGAAATCAGATGAACGCTTCCAAGACAATCGTTGACCTACGTACACAATCGCCCACCTTAATGCATCGGACCTTTAAATTCGGCTGTGGCGTAGCGGTCAACAAGCGTGCACGTCGTTGCAGTTTCGACGTTGTTGGCGCTTATCTCCAAGGCATGTACAAGAAGAACGTAGTATACGCGAGAGCCCCAAAGGACTGTCGTGAATACGACGAGCGCGGCGTCGAGTTAGTCTGGGCAACAGTGAGGCCGCTGTACGGCGAACCAGACGCCGGTCGTGTGTGGTACAATACTCTCGCATATTACCTGATGGACACCGAGAAATTCGTGCGTAACCACTATGATCCATGTCACTTTGCTAAGACCTTCGCCGACGGTACAGATTTGCAGCTACATATATACGTAGACGATGGCAATACTTGGGATACCAACCAGGTCGAAGCCGATGCTTTCTATGAGCGGTTGTCGACCCAGTTTGATATCAAGGTTATCCCCGACGACTATTTCTTAGGCATGGACGTGTTTTCGCCCGAACCCGCAATCATCAAGATATCCAACAAAACGTACATCTTGGCGTTAGTGGCTCGGGAATTCCCAGACGGAGCTGAGAAGCTGCCAAAGTATTCCAGCCCGGGTGATCCTCGCCTGTTCGAATACTACGAGATGGCGCTCGCCGCACACGTTGCACCTGCGCCCGAATTCGGAACGAGATATCGCAGCTTGGTAGGCGGTCTTCAGTGGGTGGGACCGACTGCCCGGCCCGACGTCCTGCACTCCACGGGTATCTGTGCGCGTGCGTACACCTTCTCCACTGTCGAGCTATACGGGTGTGCCGTCCGAATTCTGCTATACCTGGCCGAGTCGTGTGACGTAGGCATCACCTTCTCGGCATACACACCAAACCCAGACATACTCGACGCCGCAACCGACAGCGATTGGCACATCACGCGTTCCACGTCTGGAGGTGGATTACGTCTGGCCGGTGGGACCGCACATGCCGTATCCAGAAAGCAAGATTGCAGCGCCGGATCGTCTGCGGGTGCCGAAATCGTAGCGGCCTCGAGTCTGTGTGACGATATCGTACACGCTCGCGGACTGCTCGGGTACATGAATCTCCCACAGTCAGGTCCAACCATTCTGGATGTAGATAACAAGGCGGTCTATGACGTCTCGCGAAACTATTCGGCCACAAAACAATTGCGTCATCTCGACAGACGTGCCTTCCGCATACGTGAATACACATTCAGCTCCATCGTTGCCGCTCGCCTGGTACGCACGAACGAGAACTGGGCCGACATGTTCACGAAAGTGCTTGATCGCACACCGTTCCTTAAGTTCCGCCGAATCGTCCTCAACACCGTCGACTCTGTGGTCGCACGCGTTGTGGCGATGGTTGCCGAAACGTGGGCCCCAGTTTAAGCGCCCACGGACAAGGTTGATCCTGGAAATCCGTATGCCAGCGCCCATTGCGCAAGCATGGGGGGGGTGTTAGGATCTCTATGAGATCCCACTAGTGTTAGTGAAGGGCCTATGGCCATGGGCGGTGTGCAGGATACCCGTACAGTAAGCGGTGTGTCCCCAGCATTAGCTAAGTTCTCTGGGTTGTGTACTTAGTCTGTCCTTTTTTAATTCTCTGACTCTGAATCAACAAGGGTGGCGGCGGGTGTGTTCCAACGGCGCGCCCTCACCTTCACCCCCGTGTCCTTCGGACCCGTTTATGGTAGCACCTCCAAGTCTAGTCGCGAGCAATTCATCTCGTCGATCTCGATCTTGCTTTTTTTGAAAGTCGCTTGCCAATGTCTGCGACGACTTTCATTCATTCGCCAGGCGTGTTCACGCAATGGCCTGGAGAACGCCCATCCGTTTCTGCTGCCAAAGAGTGGTTCATGCGGAACGAACCAAATTTGGTGTCAGATTGGGCTGCTCTCAAGGACGGTGTCGCTGTGAGGTCTTTGCTCCAGTTCGACGCCCGGCCACCGCCCACCGCCTTGGTCCAATCCCCAGATTTCACCATTGCTGGCGCTATTACCCCTGCCCATGTTGCCGCGCGCGAGGTTGTCATTCACCAGATCAATTCGGAAAATACCATTCGTGCTAGCCAACGCGCAGCCGCGGAGGCCGAGTTGCGCAATGCTTTCTTCTCCGCGATCGCGGCTTCCATGATGATTTCAGCGCCCTTGCTTTTGGGCCGTATCCGTGCCACCCATGTGCTTGCCGTCCCATACGCCGCTTGGAAGGATGGTGCGGCAGCTTGGCTTCAACTTTTCGCAGATTTTGTCACCAATGGTGCGTCCAAAGAGGAGGAGCTAAATGAGCATGATGATTACCTCACGATGCTCCGCCTGAAGACCCTCCACGACAACTGTTCGTCGTTGGAGTTTGGGGACCGTGTGACCGTCGCTCTTCGCGACCACATTCCATACCTCACTCGTCCTTTCCCCACGACTGATGGGTCCCTTGGACGGTGGGTTATTCAGCAGCTCCCTCCCGGGCTGGCCGCCGATGGTCGGCGCCTTGTTCAGTCGCTCTCCCTCGCTCAGATGAATGATGGTCATTGCGTTGCGTCTCATTGTATCGATATCGTCTCTTCAGCACACCGGCCTGATTTCAAGTCCGGCGTGCTTGCTCCTTTTCTCAACTCCTCTTCGCTTGCCGGCGCCGCCGTTGATGATGCTCCCGCCGGTCGCCGCCCTCGCGGTCTCGGCCGCGGGCGTCAAGGCGACGCTCGCGGTGGTGGAGGTGGCGGTGGCCGTGGCTCCCCCGGTGGCCGTGGTGGTGATGGTGGCCGCGGTGGGGACCGCCCTACCACATGTTCGGTGCTTTCGCCGCGTGGCCCCATGTGCAAGTTCGGTCATTCAGGCCCTTGCTATCGCGACAATTTGTTTGAGGGGCCGTTGCCCGTCGCTATTTGGAACGATGCCAAGCGTATGGCTAGCATTACGTCCGACCGTGTCGCAAATGCCGCGCGTCTCAATGAAGTGCACAAACCTTTGAAGCCTCCGGTGCCGGTTGCCGGTGTTGTGCCTATCAACATGGCTTTTGAATGCGATGATCAATTAAGCGATGGTGCATACGACAGTTCCTATTTGACCGTCGGGTTCCGTGAACCCTCGCTACGTCTCATCGAGACTGGACGTAAAGTATTTGAGGCGCGTCTTGTATCCGATTCCGTCACCAAAGGCCTACGTGTAGGTGACACTTTCACGGGCCACTCCTCCGAGCGTGACGTCAACATCACCATCCGTTCGATCGATGTCTTCCCGTCCTTCGGCGCCGCGTGGCAACGCTATGGCGCCGAGCTCGTGCCGCCCGAGTGGGGTACGCCGTCCTCTATTATGGAGGCGCAAGCCATGTACCAATCGTTCTATACACGCGCTTTGGGGCCCGGCGACCACGTGCGCATCTTTGGAGTTGCGCCTCGTCGGCTTTCGCCCGACGCTCCACCTCCGGCTTTGCCTCCTCCCGCTCCCTCCGTTGCGCTCTCCGTTGCGCCTTCACGCCCTTCCGTCGCACCGATTACGTCATCCGAATCGTCCGTTGCCGTTGGGCTTCAGTCTACCATGCCCGTACCCCATGTGGCTAACGCGCTACCTCCGCCGCCGGTTGTGCCCGAGCGCCCACCCCTCCACGACATCGTCTCGAGATGGTCGTCCGTGTTTTTGGCCGTGCTTCTTTGCGTGCTACTTGCGGCGGCGCACTCTTGTTCGGCGGCATTGATGGTGCTCGCGACACCGGTTCATGACATAGGCCGCATCGTCTTCGAGTCTTTACGGTCTCTCGACGCGCCCATCTTCGGCGATGGGGGGGAACCAACCGCCGTTGCTATGGGTGTGATCGCCTCCATGATCGCCATATCGTTTTCTCTCTTAGACGTAGGGCGCCATGCTTTCAACCTCTTACGTTATATACATCACTTCATTCAACACCGAGTCGCCACCGTGGTCGTCATCATATTCATTTGGATTTGCGTGGCACGAGCCGCCGGGTTGAGTGACGATGAGATGTCGCAATACTCGCACGTCATCAAGGAGTACGCGCACAATAAACTCGTGATGGATCAAGCGTACCTCGCATCCTCGATTACGTTGACGTGGACGAACACTATCCTTCTACCGGGCTTGTCTCACTCGACCACCACGGAGTCGGTATATTTGTCGAACTACTCGGGCTCGCTAGAGGCCACCGACTCCATATTTGATTCCGGCGCCTTCCGGGGTGTGCTCAACCAACTCGCCTTCTTCGATCCTTCCACGATCCGCCCTTGCACCTTTCAAATCCGTGGCGTCTCGGGAAAGCCTTTCACGCCGATATGCATGGGCGATGCGTGGGTCCCTTTCGAAAGTGCCTCCGGTGACATTGTGACCGAATTCATCCCGGGCGCGGTGCTAGTCGAGCAATGTCCACACAACCTCGTACCAATGTGCCAACTCATAAAGGATGGAGCGTCACTTAACATGGAACCTCGAGCAACCAAGGGACTATTCAAACTCACAACGGGGCCCACCATTTGGTTATACAACGTGGGCGTACTCGTGGCTAAGACGCCACATGCGGGTTTGAAGATCGCGGCCGCCGTTGCTAAAAACCTCGAAGCTCCGCCTCCCATCGATGCCGGCCAAGATGTGTGCCGTGAATGCCCGACCGATGAGTCTTTCAAAGCTCCTCAAACATGCCTATGTATCTTCCAACCCGCCGGCCAAAACGGATCTCTAGGTTATTGGTGGCGCGAGTATGGGGGGGCACGATGTGACGAGCTAGACATTCGAAATTCGAAGCTTCAAGACTACACCAAGGCCGATGCCCGCGCCGACGTCCTTCGCAAGATAGCTTCCGGCATGTACGACGTTTTGATTGTCGCATACCCTTGTGACACGTACTCTCTCGTCCGCTTTCTTTCACAACCAAACTATCCGGTGTATCGCACGTTCAACCATATCCTTGGCATCCCGGGACTCTATGCGCTCGGCGATTCCCATTGTGAAAACGTCATCAACGCCAACACGTTGACCGAGTTCGCCGCCGATTGCATCAAACTACAAGGCTCCCTTGGAAGGTCTTGGATCGCCGAAAACCCGGTTCAACGTAGTGACCAAACCGGTTGGTGGAAGTGCTTCTATTCCGAAAAGTTTGGCGAGCATGGTTCGGGGTGGCAAACTCCATGGTTCGGCGGACGCGGTGGGGTCATTGAGACCACCCGCCCCATTTACGTGCATGCTCCCATGTGCTTTTGGGGATGCCGGCACCAACACTTCGTTACCTTGTTGATGTCTCGCGACCTTACGCGCATCAAACATACCCTCGAACATTGGCTATATACACTTCCGGCCGTTAGCTACGGTCGTTGCGCTCATACCAAGCATGATGGGGCCGTTGGCTTCGACAAAGGCGACCACGGTACAAGTTACGTCAAGGAGGACGGTGTGTATAAGTCGGGTTTTTGCCAAGACATTGTCGCTCTTCTTATGCACGAGACTCTCAACGCTTTACCCTCACGTGCATCGTCCGCCGCCGCCGGCCTTCCGGGTGACAAAAAGGCCCAAGCATCCACATCCGTCGTCCGCGGCCGCAAGCAACGCGCGGATAATCTCAATAGCCGCGAGCTCCATGAGACCTTCGGCCACGGCGAACTCGAACGCATTAGCAACCTTTGGCGATGTACTACGGACGTACCGGAGTCCGTGAAGCACATGGTTGACCCGAATTGCGATGCGTGCCTCCGCGCCAAAGCCACTCGCTTGCACTCCGCCCGTACTCATCTTTGCACCAAACCGGGCGAGATCGTTTCCATGGACCTATGGTCGACGCGCACTCCTTGCATCGTCGGTGGCGAGCACATGCTTTTTGGTTGGATTGACAATCACTCCGAGTACGGCGAGCTCTACAAGCTCAAATACAAGACTCAAGTGCCCGACGCGATTGCATATGCCCTCGCCGTTATGACATCATATGGTGTTGTTTGCCTCCGCTTGCACACGGATAACGAACATATCTTTCACACCGACGACGCGCGCGACGCTACTGTGTCGAGGTTTGCCGCTCAAGGTATCTTGATCACGACGGGATGCGAGTACGAGTCCAACCAGAATGCACCCATAGAGCGATTCTGGCGCACGTGCTCCAACGACGGACGTGCTAGTATGTCCGTTTGGCAAGCCGAGGAGGGTTTCTTGCCACTCGCTATGGTAGATGCTGCGTGCAAGCGTGCCGTGCTGCCCTTCAGAGACGACCCCGATAGCTGTCCGTATCACAGGTTCACGGCGAAGTACCCGTCGGCCATGCAGTTCAAACCATTCGGATGCGAGGTCCACCTTCGCCTGAGCCACGAGCTCAACGACAGCAAAGTTACGCTTGACAAAGCGGCGGACAGAGCTGTTCGCGGACTGTGCCTCACATACGGACGCGACGGCACCATCACTGACAGGCGACGTCCTGGTTGGGGGTGCCTGGTACCTGGCTATCGCTACAGCAAGCTTCTCTTTTCTAGCCACTGCACGTTCCGTAAGCAATCGTACCCGGGTCTCGAGGGCCTTCGACGGTCAATGCCGCCTCCGGCACCTACGCCGCCTGTGTCACAGCGCGTCCTTGACAACGGTGATATCGATGACACTGCACCGGATATTGTCATCGACGATGCTTCTGAACTCGGCGACGGTCTCGACACCCCGCCCCCGCGTGTGATCGATACTAGCCCGCCCGCGACTCATATCAGCGAACGTTTGCGTGCTCGTCCTGGCGGCCAGCAGACTGGCCACCGTGGTCCTGGCGGCACTATGGCCGTTTTCGACACGCCTGCCGACGATTTGGTACCTGTCGGCAGCCTCAGTGACGAATTTGTTGCACTCGCTGCTCCATTCGGCGACAGGTCGACATACGTCCCATCTTCCTTTCACCAGTCGTCCGTGTTGTCGCAGGCGATGGAGCCGCTCGAGCCGGAGTCATACCCATGGCTGCTATCACCATGGGGGGGTACGGACGTACACCGTTGTACGTCTAAAGAGCCTATACTGTCAGCAACCATGATAGGTACAGGCAACGAGAACAATGCTGTGCGTCTTGCCGCTCGCGTGCTGGATATGCACAAGGACTCAGCTCAGTACGCCGCGACTGACACATCCGACACTTTCACGCACGGCCAGGAGTTGATCGCCTTCTGCCATCCTGACACTGCTAAGGTACGCATCGACCCCCATAACGTCCAGCGGACCATTGTCAGGGACTCCGTCCCGAATGTCACCGTTCAGTTCGCCTGGGGCGACGTGCCTCTAGATTGGTGCTGCGGATCCGATGGTAAGCTCCCGTACGAGACTGGAATCGACTGCACCGTGATGGCGTCCTTCTCGGCAGAGGACGACCCTACCTACGAACAGGCGATGAAATCTAACGACCGCGATCAGTGGGAAGACGCACGGCACGCTGAGATTAACAACCTCAACCATTTCGGCGTTATCGGAGAGAAGATACCCGCCGACAAAGTGCCCCCCGATTGCGACATATACGATACCATGATGGTCTGTAAGAGGAAACGCGGCAAAGATAACGTGGTCACTCGGCACAAGATGCGATGCGTACTCTGCGGAAATCAGATGAACGCTTCCAAGACAGTCGTTGACCTACGTACACAATCGCCCACCTTAATGCATCGGACCTTTAAATTCGGCTGTGGCGTAGCGGTCAACAAGCGTGCACGTCGTTGCAGTTTCGACGTTGTTGGCGCTTATCTCCAAGGCATGTACAAGAAGAACGTAGTATACGCGAGAGCCCCAAAGGACTGTCGTGAATACGACGAGCGCGGCGTCGAGTTAGTCTGGGCAACAGTGAGGCCGCTGTACGGCGAACCAGACGCCGGTCGTGTGTGGTACAATACTCTCGCATATTACCTGATGGACACCGAGAAATTCGTGCGTAACCACTATGATCCATGTCACTTTGCTAAGACCTTCGCCGACGGTACAGATTTGCAGCTACATATATACGTAGACGATGGCAATACTTGGGATACCAACCACGTCGAAGCCGATGCTTTCTATGAGCGGTTGTCGACCCAGTTTGATATCAAGGTTATCCCCGACGACTATTTCTTAGGCATGGACGTGTTTTCGCCCGAACCCGCAATCATCAAGATATCCAACAAAACGTACATCTTGGCGTTAGTGGCTCGGGAATTCCCAGACGGAGCTGAGAAGCTGCCAAAGTATTCCAGCCCGGGTGATCCTCGCCTGTTCGAATACTACGAGATGGCGCTCGCCGCACACGTTGCACCTGCGCCCGAATTCGGCACGAGATATCGCAGCTTGGTAGGCGGTCTTCAGTGGGTGGGACCGACTGCCCGGCCCGACGTCCTGCACTCCACGGGTATCTGTGCGCGTGCGTACACCTTCTCCACTGTCGAGCTATACGGGTGTGCCGTCCGAATTCTGCTATACCTGGCCGAGTCGTGTGACGTAGGCATCACCTTCTCGGCATACACACCAAACCCAGACGTGCTCGACGCCGCAACCGACAGCGATTGGCACATCACGCGTTCCACGTCTGGAGGTGGATTGCGTCTGGCCGGTGGGACCGCACATGCCGTATCCAGAAAGCAAGATTGCAACGCCGGATCGTCTGCGGGTGCCGAAATCGTAGCGGCCTCGAGTCTGTGTGACGATATCGTACACGCTCGCGGATTGCTCGGGTACATGAATCTCCCACAGTCAGGTCCAACCATTCTGGATGTAGATAACAAGGCGGTCTATGACGTCTCGCGAAACTATTCGGCCACAAAACAATTGCGTCATCTCGACAGACGTGCCTTCCGCATACGTGAATACACATTCAGCTCCATCGTTGCCGCTCGCCTGGTACGCACGAACGAGAACTGGGCCGACATGTTCACGAAAGTGCTTGATCGCACACCGTTCCTTAAGTTCCGCCGAATCGTCCTCAACACCGTCGACTCTGTGGTCGCACGTGTTGTGGCGGTGGTCGCCGAAACGTGGGCCCCAGTTTAAGCGCCCACGGACAAGGTTGATCCTGGAAATCCGTATGCCAGCGCCCATTGCGCAAGCATGGGGGGGTGTTAGGATCTCTATGAGATCCCACTAGTGTTAGTGAAGGGCCTATGGCCATGGGCGGTGTGCAGGATACCCGTACAGTAAGCGGTGTGTCCCCAGCATTAGCTAAGTTCTCTGGGTTGTGTACTTAGTCTGTCCTTTTTTAATTCTCTGACTCTGAATCAACAAGGGTGGCGGCGGGTGTGCTCCAACGGCGCGCCCTCACCTTCACCCCCGTGTCCTTCGGACCCGTTTATGGTAGCACCTCCAAGTCTAGTCGCGAGCAATTCATCTCGTCGATCTCGATCTTGCTTTTTTTGAAAGTCGCTTGCCAATGTCTGCGACGACTTTCATTCATTCGCCAGGCGTGTTCACGCAATGGCCTGGAGAACGCCCATCCGTTTCTGCTGCCAAAGAGTGGTTCATGCGGAACGAACCAAATTTGGTGTCAGATTGGGCTGCTCTCAAGGACGGTGTCGCTGTGAGGTCTTTGCTCCAGTTCGACGCCCGGCCACCGCCCACCGCCTTGGTCCAATCCCCAGATTTCACCATTGCTGGCGCTATTACCCCTGCCCATGTTGCCGCGCGCGAGGTTGTCATTCACCAGATCAATTCGGAAAATACCATTCGTGCTAGCCAACGCGCAGCCGCGGAGGCCGAGTTGCGCAATGCTTTCTTCTCCGCGATCGCGGCTTCCATGATGATTTCAGCGCCCTTGCTTTTGGGCCGTATCCGTGCCACCCATGTGCTTGCCGTCCCATACGCCGCTTGGAAGGATGGTGCGGCAGCTTGGCTTCAACTCTTCGCAGATTTTGTCACCAATGGTGCGTCCAAAGAGGAGGAGCTAAATGAGCATGATGATTACCTCACGATGCTCCGCCTGAAGACCCTCCACGACAACTGTTCGTCGTTGGAGTTTGGGGACCGTGTGACCGTCGCTCTTCGCGACCACATTCCATACCTCACTCGTCCTTTCCCCACGACTGATGGGTCCCTTGGACGGTGGGTTATTCAGCAGCTCCCTCCCGGGCTGGCCGCCGATGGTCGGCGCCTTGTTCAGTCGCTCTCCCTCGCTCAGATGAATGATGGTCATTGCGTTGCGTCTCATTGTATCGATATCGTCTCTTCAGCACACCGGCCTGATTTCAAGTCCGGCGTGCTTGCTCCTTTTCTCAACTCCTCTTCGCTTGCCGGCGCCGCCGTTGATGATGCTCCCGCCGGTCGCCGCCCTCGCGGTCTCGGACGCGGACGTCAAGGCGACGCTCGCGGTGGTGGAGGTGGCGGTGGCCGTGGCTCGCCCGGTGGCCGTGGTGGTGATGGTGGCCGCGGTGGGGACCGCCCTACCACATGTTCGGTGCTCTCGCCGCGTGGCCCCATGTGCAAGTTCGGTCATTCGGGCCCTTGCTATCGCGACAATTTGTTTGAGGGGCCTTTGCCCGTCGCTATTTGGAACGATGCCAAGCGTATGGCTAGCATTACGTCCGACCGTGTCGCAAATGCCGCGCGTCTCAATGAAGTGCACAAACCTTTGAAGCCTCCGGTGCCGGTTGCCGGTGTTGTGCCTATCAACATGGCTTTTGAATGCGATGATCAATTAAGCGATGGTGCATACGACAGTTCCTATTTGACCGTCGGGTTCCGTGAACCCTCGCTACGTCTCATCGAGACTGGACGTAAAGTATTTGAGGCGCGTCTTGTATCCGATTCCGTCACCAAAGGCCTACGTGTAGGTGACACTTTCACGGGCCACTCCTCCGAGCGTGACGTCAACATCACCATCCGTTCGATCGATGTCTTCCCGTCCTTCGGCGCCGCGTGGCAACGCTATGGCGCCGAGCTCGTGCCGCCCGAGTGGGGTACGCCGTCCTCTATTATGGAGGCGCAAGCCATGTACCAATCGTTCTATACACGCGCTTTGGGGCCCGGCGACCACGTGCGCATCTTTGGAGTTGCGCCTCGTCGGCTTTCGCCCGACGCTCCACCTCCGGCTTTGCCTCCTCCCGCTCCCTCCGTTGCGCTCTCCGTTGCGCCTTCACGCCCTTCCGTCGCACCGATTACGTCATCCGAATCGTCCGTTGCCGTTGGGCTTCAGTCTACCATGCCCGTACCCCATGTGGCTAACGCGCTACCTCCGCCGCCGGTTGTGCCCGAGCGCCCACCCCTCCACGACATCGTCTCGAGATGGTCGTCCGTGTTTTTGGCCGTGCTTCTTTGCGTGCTACTTGCGGCGGCGCACTCTTGTTCGGCGGCATTGATGGTGCTCGCGACACCGGTTCATGACATAGGCCGCATCGTCTTCGAGTCTTTACGGTCTCTCGACGCGCCCATCTTCGGCGATGGGGGGGAACCAACCGCCGTTGCTATGGGTGTGATCGCCTCCATGATCGCCATATCGTTTTCTCTCTTAGACGTAGGGCGCCATGCTTTCAACCTCTTACGTTATATACATCACTTCATTCAACACCGAGTCGCCACCGTGGTCGTCATCATATTCATTTGGATTTGCGTGGCACGAGCCGCCGGGTTGAGTGACGATGAGATGTCGCAATACTCGCACGTCATCAAGGAGTACGCGCACAATAAACTCGTGATGGATCAAGCGTACCTCGCATCCTCGATTACGTTGACGTGGACGAACACTATCCTTCTACCGGGCTTGTCTCACTCGACCACCACGGAGTCGGTATATTTGTCGAACTACTCGGGCTCGCTAGAGGCCACCGACTCCATATTTGATTCCGGCGCCTTCCGGGGTGTGCTCAACCAACTCGCCTTCTTCGATCCTTCCACGATCCGCCCTTGCACCTTTCAAATCCGTGGCGTCTCGGGAAAGCCTTTCACGCCGATATGCATGGGCGATGCGTGGGTCCCTTTCGAAAGTGCCTCCGGTGACATTGTGACCGAATTCATCCCGGGCGCGGTGCTAGTCGAGCAATGTCCACACAACCTCGTACCAATGTGCCAACTCATAAAGGATGGAGCGTCACTTAACATGGAACCTCGAGCAACCAAGGGACTATTCAAACTCACAACGGGGCCCACCATTTGGTTATACAACGTGGGCGTACTCGTGGCTAAGACGCCACATGCGGGTTTGAAGATCGCGGCCGCCGTTGCTAAAAACCTCGAAGCTCCGCCTCCCATCGATGCCGGCCAAGATGTGTGCCGTGAATGCCCGACCGATGAGTCTTTCAAAGCTCCTCAAACATGCCTATGTATCTTCCAACCCGCCGGCCAAAACGGATCTCTAGGTTATTGGTGGCGCGAGTATGGGGGGGCACGATGTGACGAGCTAGACATTCGAAATTCGAAGCTTCAAGACTACACCAAGGCCGATGCCCGCGCCGACGTCCTTCGCAAGATAGCTTCCGGCATGTACGACGTTTTGATTGTCGCATACCCTTGTGACACGTACTCTCTCGTCCGCTTTCTTTCACAACCAAACTATCCGGTGTATCGCACGTTCAACCATATCCTTGGCATCCCGGGACTCTATGCGCTCGGCGATTCCCATTGTGAAAACGTCATCAACGCCAACACGTTGACCGAGTTCGCCGCCGATTGCATCAAACTACAAGGCTCCCTTGGAAGGTCTTGGATCGCCGAAAACCCGGTTCAACGTAGTGACCAAACCGGTTGGTGGAAGTGCTTCTATTCCGAAAAGTTTGGCGAGCATGGTTCGGGGTGGCAAACTCCATGGTTCGGCGGACGCGGTGGGGTCATTGAGACCACCCGCCCCATTTACGTGCATGCTCCCATGTGCTTTTGGGGATGCCGGCACCAACACTTCGTTACCTTGTTGATGTCTCGCGACCTTACGCGCATCAAACATACCCTCGAACATTGGCTATATACACTTCCGGCCGTTAGCTACGGTCGTTGCGCTCATACCAAGCATGATGGGGCCGTTGGCTTCGACAAAGGCGACCACGGTACAAGTTACGTCAAGGAGGACGGTGTGTATAAGTCGGGTTTTTGCCAAGACATTGTCGCTCTTCTTATGCACGAGACTCTCAACGCTTTACCCTCACGTGCATCGTCCGCCGCCGCCGGCCTTCCGGGTGACAAAAAGGCCCAAGCATCCACATCCGTCGTCCGCGGCCGCAAGCAACGCGCGGATAATCTCAATAGCCGCGAGCTCCATGAGACCTTCGGCCACGGCGAACTCGAACGCATTAGCAACCTTTGGCGATGTACTACGGACGTACCGGAGTCCGTGAAGCACATGGTTGACCCGAATTGCGATGCGTGCCTCCGCGCCAAAGCCACTCGCTTGCACTCCGCCCGTACTCATCTTTGCACCAAACCGGGCGAGATCGTTTCCATGGACCTATGGTCGACGCGCACTCCTTGCATCGTCGGTGGCGAGCACATGCTTTTTGGTTGGATTGACAATCACTCCGAGTACGGCGAGCTCTACAAGCTCAAATACAAGACTCAAGTGCCCGACGCGATTGCATATGCCCTCGCCGTTATGACATCATATGGTGTTGTTTGCCTCCGCTTGCACACGGATAACGAACATATCTTTCACACCGATGACGCGCGCGACGCTACTGTGTCGAGGTTTGCCGCTCAAGGTATCTTGATCACGACGGGATGCGAGTACGAGTCCAACCAGAATGCACCCATAGAGCGATTCTGGCGCACGTGCTCCAACGACGGACGTGCTAGTATGTCCGTTTGGCAAGCCGAGGAGGGTTTCTTGCCACTCGCTATGGTAGATGCTGCGTGCAAGCGTGCCGTGCTGCCCTTCAGAGACGACCCCGATAGCTGTCCGTATCACAGGTTCACGGCGAAGTACCCGTCGGCCATGCAGTTCAAACCATTCGGATGCGAGGTCCACCTTCGCCTGAGCCACGAGCTCAACGACAGCAAAGTTACGCTTGACAAAGCGGCGGACAGAGCTGTTCGCGGACTGTGCCTCACATACGGACGCGACGGCACCATCACTGACAGGCGACGTCCTGGTTGGGGGTGCCTGGTACCTGGCTATCGCTACAGCAAGCTTCTCTTTTCTAGCCACTGCACGTTCCGTAAGCAATCGTACCCGGGTCTCGAGGGCCTTCGACGGTCAATGCCGCCTCCGGCACCTACGCCGCCTGTGTCACAGCGCGTCCTTGACAACGGTGATATCGATGACACTGCACCGGATATTGTCATCGACGATGCTTCTGAACTCGGCGACGGTCTCGACACCCCGCCCCCGCGTGTGATCAATACTAGCCCGCCCGCGACTCATATCAGCGAACGTTTGCGTGCTCGTCCTGGCGGCCAGCAGACTGGCCACCGTGGTCCTGGCGGCACTATGGCCGTTTTCGACACGCCTGCCGACGATTTGGTACCTGTCGGCAGCCTCAGTGACGAATTTGTTGCACTCGCTGCTCCATTCGGCGACAGGTCGACATACGTCCCATCTTCCTTTCACCAGTCGTCCGTGTTGTCGCAGGCGATGGAGCCGCTCGAGCCGGAGTCATACCCATGGCTGCTATCACCATGGGGGGGTACGGACGTACACCGTTGTACGTCTAAAGAGCCTATACTGTCAGCAACCATGATAGGTACAGGCAACGAGAACAATGCTGTGCGTCTTGCCGCTCGCGTGCTGGATATGCACAAGGACTCAGCTCAGTACGCCGCGACTGACACATCCGACACTTTCACGCACGGCCAGGAGTTGATCGCCTTCTGCCATCCTGACACTGCTAAGGTACGCATCGACCCCCATAACGTCCAGCGGACCATTGTCAGGGACTCCGTCCCGAATGTCACCGTTCAGTTCGCCTGGGGCGACGTGCCTCTAGATTGGTGCTGCGGATCCGATGGTAAGCTCCCGTACGAGACTGGAATCGACTGCACCGTGATGGCGTCCTTCTCGGCAGAGGACGACCCTACCTACGAACAGGCGATGAAATCTAACGACCGCGATCAGTGGGAAGACGCACGGCACGCTGAGATTAACAACCTCAACCATTTCGGCGTTATCGGAGAGAAGATACCCGCCGACAAAGTGCCCCCCGATTGCGACATATACGATACCATGATGGTCTGTAAGAGGAAACGCGGCAAAGATAACGTGGTCACTCGGCACAAGATGCGATGCGTACTCTGCGGAAATCAGATGAACGCTTCCAAGACAGTCGTTGACCTACGTACACAATCGCCCACCTTAATGCATCGGACCTTTAAATTCGGCTGTGGCGTAGCGGTCAACAAGCGTGCACGTCGTTGCAGTTTCGACGTTGTTGGCGCTTATCTCCAAGGCATGTACAAGAAGAACGTAGTATACGCGAGAGCCCCAAAGGACTGTCGTGAATACGACGAGCGCGGCGTCGAGTTAGTCTGGGCAACAGTGAGGCCGCTGTACGGCGAACCAGACGCCGGTCGTGTGTGGTACAATACTCTCGCATATTACCTGATGGACACCGAGAAATTCGTGCGTAACCACTATGATCCATGTCACTTTGCTAAGACCTTCGCCGACGGTACAGATTTGCAGCTACATATATACGTAGACGATGGCAATACTTGGGATACCAACCACGTCGAAGCCGATGCTTTCTATGAGCGGTTGTCGACCCAGTTTGATATCAAGGTTATCCCCGACGACTATTTCTTAGGCATGGACGTGTTTTCGCCCGAACCCGCAATCATCAAGATATCCAACAAAACGTACATCTTGGCGTTAGTGGCTCGGGAATTCCCAGACGGAGCTGAGAAGCTGCCAAAGTATTCCAGCCCGGGTGATCCTCGCCTGTTCGAATACTACGAGATGGCGCTCGCCGCACACGTTGCACCTGCGCCCGAATTCGGCACGAGATATCGCAGCTTGGTAGGCGGTCTTCAGTGGGTGGGACCGACTGCCCGGCCCGACGTCCTGCACTCCACGGGTATCTGTGCGCGTGCGTACACCTTCTCCACTGTCGAGCTATACGGGTGTGCCGTCCGAATTCTGCTATACCTGGCCGAGTCGTGTGACGTAGGCATCACCTTCTCGGCATACACACCAAACCCAGACGTGCTCGACGCCGCAACCGACAGCGATTGGCACATCACGCGTTCCACGTCTGGAGGTGGATTGCGTCTGGCCGGTGGGACCGCACATGCCGTATCCAGAAAGCAAGATTGCAACGCCGGATCGTCTGCGGGTGCCGAAATCGTAGCGGCCTCGAGTCTGTGTGACGATATCGTACACGCTCGCGGATTGCTCGGGTACATGAATCTCCCACAGTCAGGTCCAACCATTCTGGATGTAGATAACAAGGCGGTCTATGACGTCTCGCGAAACTATTCGGCCACAAAACAATTGCGTCATCTCGACAGACGTGCCTTCCGCATACGTGAATACACATTCAGCTCCATCGTTGCCGCTCGCCTGGTACGCACGAACGAGAACTGGGCCGACATGTTCACGAAAGTGCTTGATCGCACACCGTTCCTTAAGTTCCGCCGAATCGTCCTCAACACCGTCGACTCTGTGGTCGCACGTGTTGTGGCGGTGGTCGCCGAAACGTGGGCCCCAGTTTAAGCGCCCACGGACAAGGTTGATCCTGGAAATCCGTATGCCAGCGCCCATTGCGCAAGCATGGGGGGGTGTTAGGATCTCTATGAGATCCCACTAGTGTTAGTGAAGGGCCTATGGCCATGGGCGGTGTGCAGGATACCCGTACAGTAAGCGGTGTGTCCCCAGCATTAGCTAAGTTCTCTGGGTTGTGTACTTAGTCTGTCCTTTTTTAATTCTCTGACTCTGAATCAACAAGGGTGGCGGCGGGTGTGTCCAACGGCGCGCCCTCACCTTCACCCCCGTGTCCTTCGGACCCGTTTAGAATCCCCCTCGTGAGGTAGACGTCCATGTTTCTGTCCCAGTCCCTTCTGCATCACGCCCTTCGCCCACCCCCATTCGTCACACAGTTACCCCATGTGTGAATCTCCCAATCGTAATGCCGTGGTGATTGCCACTCGCTCCTCCCGAAGCGCGGGACATTCCGTCGCTGCATGCCACCATGCCTTAGTAATCTATTACCCAGTTACCCAGTAATTTATTACCCAGTTTACCCAGTATGTTCACAACGCGTCATGCGTTGAGTGAAGATTTATTTTCGATGAATTGATTCCTCCCACCGTGACTGGGCACGCTGCGCGCGGCGAGCGGCCCCTCCTGTGGTTTTGGCTTCAAGTGGTACCTCTGGTGAGATTTCGGGTTCGGTCGGATAGACCGCCTCGACTCCCGTTCAATGCTTGGCCAGTTTTTGCCTGTACTGGCCGCTGCTGATGCGTCTGGTGCATCAGGCGCTTCTACTGTTGGGTCGGCTGAGAAGTTGACACCATTCCCGAGCGAGAGCCCGCTCGATCAAGTTCTGCGCGCATGGCTCGACATCAATCTACCGCGCATGCGCATGAAATTCGGCGCACTGCTGCGTGGCGAGACCCCACTGCATCTGATTGCATTTGCAACGGGTATGGCTGCAGATTTGCGTGACTATGTGCATATGAATAAAACGCAAGCTACTGCTGACAAAAGGTCCAAGGCGAATATGCTACGACATAACCGCGAGGTCAATCAAGCCCACGCGCACGTCGACAGCTGTAAGTAATCGTACGAACAAGGCTTGCGTGAATTCAAAAATCAGCTTGCACTGCTGTTGGCGGAATCACTGACCCCCAAGGCTCCGCTACTGCTCGCGGAGCTGCAGGAAAAGCACAAGGATGGGAATATGCATGACGGGGCTGCCATGGCCCTCGATATAATCGCGATGAGTGGCAAGTCTGAGAATGAGGAGGAGCGCTCTCACGACCGTGAGGTCGAGCACATGCGTGACAACCCTCTCCCAGATGGATGTTCGGCCGATGACTATGCGTCTCGTGTGAACACCCTCATCAACACGCACATGGAGTTCCTCGAGCGACCTTTTTCGTCCGTTAAGGAACTGAACTTATTCATCATCCGGCTCATGCCCAAGGCGAATGCGGCCGAGGGTAGGAGCCTCATCCGTCGGCTCGAAACCAGTGGCACTCTCGACGCGCGCACCACGGCGATCAAGGAGTGCACCAAAATTGTGCGCGCCTCATCCAACGTCGCAAATCGACCCGCGTCTGCGTTAACCGCCGCCGCCGCCTTTGCCGCCGCCTCCGGTATCACGTCCGAGCGCTCGTGGGCTGAATGCGTTGCCATGATTGCTGCGTCGACCGAGGCGCAACAGGCCCTCCGAGCTCTGGCTAAAATCGGAAACTTCCTGGGGCGAGTGCAGCTGTGCGCCAACTCAGCACCAACGATCCCTTCTCGTTCGCTACCTCTCCCCCCAAGGCCGCAGCTACTGCCTCGAGACGCGCTACCGGTGCGACCCTTGCGCGAATTCACTGCCGACTCTGATGCTCTTGCCCGCGCTCTCGCCTGTGCTGCTGCCGCCTCTAAGGCCGGCCTGCCCCCGGGAGGTCGCCAGCCCAAGGGTCGATTGCCCCGGCGGCCAGTGGTGTGCCGAGGGCACCTACCAGCTGAAACACTCGGGTAAGTGCTACCGTGCGCCGTGGTTCCCGCAGGCGGACCTCCCCGCTGAGATGGCCCAAAACCCCGCCAGGGTGGAGAGCCTGAACGCGGCCAAGGAAGCCAACGTGACACGGCTCCTGCCCTCGATGCCCGACGTGCGTCAGAAGCTCGTGCTGTTTCGGGCCCACCCAAAGGCATCCAAACCCACCTTCGGGTCACCGCGTGGCGCCAAGCCCGCCAAGGGCGCCGTGGATATCTGACCTCACCTCGCAATTCTCGTATGGCGCTGACGACCAAGGCGACCTGCTGTTGCCTTCGATCTTCAGCCTCGAGAGTGCTCGATCGACGGTGAGGTCTTCCTGGGGCTGCCGCCCTGCCCTGCAACCCGGTTGCGCCGGTCTCGCTTGCTGATATAGATCTGGACGAGGCTCTGACTCTTCTGGCTCTCACGCTGCAGGAACCCTTCGCTTCCCAGTTGCTCCGCGGCGAGAAGACGCTCGAGTCTCGGTCGCGTGACATGCTGGCGCCGTATGCGGGGGGCTACTGGCCATTCGACGTGGACGTCAGTCGTGGTTGCCCTCGCGCGGCGTACCCCTCCGTGATTGGGATGAGTCCAATGGAACTGCACTCAACAGCGAGCCCGACGGTATGATCGCTGGCGTGGTGCAGATCGGCCAGACCGCTCGTCGCGAGAACTGGCTCGCCATGGCTGGCGAGTCGGGCGTGGCTGCGCGAGTGGGACTGCCCTACGAACGCGTCGGCGCGTACTGCACGCTGATCACAAGTGCCGTACTGCTCGAGACGCCTTTCCGTCACTCAGGTGACTGGCGTGGTGTCGTTGACGTGACCACCACTCGCACTCGTTGGGGCGAGGCCGTCTGGAATGCAAGTCGCGGAGCCCGCCTCGGGCAACCTGGGCGGCCCATCCTCGACGAGCAGTGGGAGTCTGGCTCCGAAGGATCGGCCTACTCTCGCGACGTCCCGCGCCCGTCATCTGAGGGTTTTGCCCAAGTCGCATGACTCTCAGGATACCGATGGCGAGTCTTCGAGCGGCGCGCCCACCGAGTACTCGCTAAGTGACGGCGAGTCCACTGCTGTCGCTAGGCCGCTCCCCTTCCCGTCGACGCCCGCCGTTCCTATGCCTTCGCCTGGGACGCCACCTCCCGCGACGCCGCCGTCCTGCCGCCACCGCCGGCGACGCCTCCGCTTGTAACGCTGCCGCCGACCTCCACGCCTCAAGGCCTCCCTGTGCCCGCCAACGTAGCCGAGGAGCTTCGCTACATGGGCGTGGGTGCGGATGGGCTTGGCACTCTCACTTCCTCCGCCTCGACGCGCTCAGGTCATTCATCTCTCGTCATGGCCTGGCAATCAGTGGCGGGACTGGCACACCGTCGCGTCGCACTAAGGCTGACATTCTGAATGACTGCCGGGCTGCAGTAGGCCTCCCTCTCCTCCGTTTCGTTGGCACTCCTGTGCCTGTCTCGCCGTCATGGCCTCAACGACTCAACCTGCCCTGCCTATCATGACCTCGATGACCCAATCTACCCCTGCCTCGCGCGAGCCCGACTTGGTCGTCCTGGGCGTCGACTCGCTCCGCTTGTCCCACGCCTCTTCACCGGCTGCCTTTGCTCATAACACGGCGGAATGGTACACCGTCATCGGCGGCTCGGAGGAGGGTGTGTATGGGCTCGTTCCTGAGGCTGGCGACTCGGTTGGCCCCAAGTCATTTCTGAACCGCGTGCTATCCACCGGCGGCGCATTGGTTCGATATGGTGTCGGGCCGAGGCCGAGGCTCACGCGATCCGCGCGTATGTCACCACGACGTACAGTCGTGATGGGCACCTGCTTCCGAGCCCCATGCCGCTGACCGAAGCTCACCTGTACGCTCTTCCCGCGGCACGGCTCGTCTCTCGCGCCGACGATCCGTCTGAGTACAACGCCTCCGTCCTCGCCGCTCCGCCCGACGGTGCCCCCGAAGTTGCGTCCGCGGCCACTCCCAACTCGTCAGGGGTTGCCTCACCCCGCCCCGACACTGAACAATACCTGGCCGTCGCGGGCGCCGTCTTCCTTGTCTTGCTGCCGCGGTGGCTGCGTGCGCATTGTCGTACTGTACCCTCGCGCCGGTAGGCGCCACTATCGTGGGGCCTGCGGTGCTAACCCAAGCCGCGCGCGGGGGCCTGCTCCAAGGGCCCACCGCCTGTGTGCTCGGTATCTGCGATGTCTGCTGTCGTTCAAAACTCGACCACTCTCTCGTTCCTGGTGGTTTTGATCTTACTCATGTCTGTGCAATACGCAGTCGAGGCTGGTGGCTTGCCGTACTCTGGAGTGCAATTCGTGGGCTTGGCTGGGGCGTGCGACGGACCGGATCCATGTTCTTAGCTCCCTTCGCGTGTCTCGCAACATGGTCTTCTTGGCTCTGGTCGCCGTCACTTGCGCATGGTTGGTCAGCAGCGCCGCGCAGCTTCCCGGTGCGTCTATGGCTTCCGTTGAGTCACCTCCCATGCGTGGCGTTCGCATCCTTGACTCCCTCGTGCGCGGTGGTCCTACCATGGGTGTTCCCACCGCTGTACAGGGCCTCGCGCATCAGATGGTGCACGGGCGTTGCTCGTTCTCGCTTGCGGGTGCTGGCGTACTCGGTAATCGTGAGGCCCTCGAGCTTGCTGAGTCCCTCGGCATGTGCCTCGAGACCGTGCCTGCGGCCCTTGGCGACGTCGCGTCGCCCCCGGGTAAGAGTGGCTCCGCGTTCACCGAAATGCGCAAGGTTTGCAAGACACTCAACCTGTTTGACTCTGGGTCTGGCATTCACGGTGTTAACAGCACGAGGTACGCGCGCAAGGGTTCGATCACGCACAACGCGACGGCTATCGCTGCTGCAAACGGAGTGGTTGTGCCGCAGCACAAGTGCATCGCTGACCTTCCATATCGCGCCAGTGATGGGTCCCTGCGCGTTCTCGTGCTAACTGATTGCTTGATCCTTCCCGATTCCGAGCACAACCTGATTTCTGTTGGTCGCCTTGCTTTGGAGGAACGAGTCACCACCATCGTCAGCGGGGACTGCGACGTTCCCTCCCGTGTAATCTTCGACGACGGATCGTTCGCCACGCTCGTGAACGTTGGCGTGCTGGTTCTGCCCGATGCGGCCGCTCCTTGCTACCCGACGACCGAAGGCAACTTATTGCCCGTGCATGGTGCTGAGGGTCGGCAGAACGTGGACTGGCGGACATTGCATGCGCGGGTTCGGTGATCGCCCATACGCCGTGCTCAAGAATCTAATGACTTGCCTACGCGATGCCCCTCGCGGATGGGCCCGTGCCCTGGGCACGCCACCAACAGAGCATTGCGAGCACTGCCTTCGTGCACGCGCCGACAAGGTTCCCTCATCCGATCACGCCACGCCAGCCACCCGACCCGGACACGTCAGCTTCGACATCTATACGACTGGAGTGGCTCACGTGCATGGCGGGCAGCGATACGTGATGGGCTTTGTCGATCACTACTCAGACCACGGAAAGGTTTACCTGCTGCACCGCAAAAGCGAGGCCGAGCAAGCTATTCGCATGTACCTTGCCTACTGCGCGCCCCACGGTGTGACAATAACCCGCTTCCACACCGAAAATGCGCCCGAGTTTCATACCCCTGCCATCCAGCGACTTTGCGACGAGCGAAGCGTTCGCATGACTACTTGTGCCCCTCATGAACCTCGAGGCAACGGCGTAATCGAGCGGCACTGGCGTACCTGGCAGAATGACAGTCGCTGTGCTCTCCTAAGGTCGAAATGCCGACCTCCGCTTGGTGGTATTCGTTCCGCAACGCAGTAATGATTCACAACGTATTGCCCGGTGCTCAGGGTCAGTCTCCATGGGAGCGCTTCTCCGGTCACAAATCCCGCAGGCCCGCCAGTACCGAGTGTTTGGATGCTTATGCTTCTACGCGTAGTCGACCCTGCCAGCAAGATGCATGCCCGCGCACATCGCGCCTGCCACCTTGGGCGAGCGCCCGATCAGCCAGGTTACTGCCTCTACGACCTCGAGGATCTCAAACTCGTGGCTACGCCTCATGTGCGCTTCGTTGAAGGTATCTGCACAGGTTTTGGTCAGACTCCCACCAAGGGCGAACCGACAGCCGATGAAATATTTCCCGACTTTAGCGCACCCGTGTCGCCCGACGGGTTCGAGCCGCCCCTCGCTCTCCCGCCTGACTTGGGAAACCGCCTCCGACCACTGCGAGTGGTGGTCCGCTCGATACCTTGGATGACAACGGTCCCGCACCTCGTGTAGCCGACGGCGAAGGCTTGATCTCCTCTCGCCTAGGTGGTCGCTCGCGTGCACCTGCGCGCCTCCCAAACGTAGGCACCTTAGGGGGGTCATTCAACGCCACCTCTACTGCGTTCTGCCACGACGTGCCTGAGCAGGGGGGGTACTGGGTGTACCTTTGCTCCGGGCCTGATCGCGAGGTGACGTGCGCTGGTGGTCGCATGAGCTCGGTGGCGTCCCCGTTGTGAACATCGACCTTAGGGTAGGCGGCTACGCCCATGACCTCAACTCACCGCCTGTACGCGAATGGCTCAGATCAATAATTGGCTCGTCAAACTGCTGTGGTATCCTTGGATCGATACCTTGCACAACATGGAGCCCGTTACGCTCAATCCCTGCCGAAGGCTCGCTTGCACGCTCGAAACCCTTGCGCAACTCTGACAACAAATAGGGCTTCCGCGATGCCAACGGTAATCTGCCTCTCTCCGTCAGCGCCGCCAACTCGACTGCAGACTCCTGGCCGAATGTTGTGCACTGGTCTTCAGCCACCGCGGGCAGTTCCTAATCGAAACCACTCCATCTCGCGGCCGGCATGCTGCATTTCCGTTGGAAGGACGTGACGACCATGTCGGCATGCTAGAACACCCCACTCTGGAGACTTTGATGCGCAGCACGCACGCGCAAGTCATGCACTTCGACCAGTGTATGACCCGGCCTGACCCTACGGAATGCCCGCAAAAGAAAACTGTCCTCTGCTTTAGTCCGAGCCTCAGCGACGTCGTGCGCCGTGAGCTCGCGCCTCTTATCTGCAACCATGGACCTGGTCGTCCATAAGAGCATGGTCGGACTGGGCGATGATGGTCACGCCTTGGCGACGCAGTGGGAAACCTACTCATCCGACTTATGTCGCAGACTCGCATCGATCATGCTCCACCAGGCGCCTGCCGGCGCCTTTGGCGCGGACCCGCTGGCTGATTGGGACCATTTTTACTCTTCCCCGAGCGTCACTCACGTAGAAGACTGCTCCGTCCCGGTTTCGTCAATGGCTTCTCTCAAGTCGTGCTCCTCACACCTCGGTGGTCTCTTCAGGCGCTCCTTGTACGACACAGGCATTGATGGCCAGTGCTTCGCTGCTCCACGTGCCCCGGATCCTGATAGCCCGTCCCTACGCCAGGCACTCCGCCCCGATAATCTCGAACGACGCGGATGGTTGGACGCTATGGAATCCGAGCACCAGAACCTCAAGCGTCACCACACCTTCGAGCCCGTCCCTGAAGACACGCTAACCACGTGGGACGCAAATAAGGGTCGCGCGTCTGAAGTTGTCCACATTCTCACAGTGCTCAAGAAGAAGTACGTGGACAACGTGTTCGAGAAATACAAGGCGCGTTGGGTGTACGATGGGCGCATGAAGAAACAAGTCAACTCGTCGCTCCAGCTACAACATGGCTCCGGAGGCGCTCAGGAGTCCAGCCCGCTAGACACGTTCGCGCCTACCGTTCGACATGCGACGCATACGCTTCTTTGCGCGCATGCGTGCGCCTCGGGAGCGGCCCCAACCACTCTCTGCTCTCGTGCCTATCAGAGCGCATCGTCAACGAAGTGCTCCCAAAGCCCCTGTCCGACTACCCGGTCATGTCTACGCCTGCCGTACTGGACCTGCAAAAGCATTATGAGGCTGCGCTGGACGCGCGTGAAACGGTGTGTCCAATCTTGCGCGAGTCTTACCCGCGCAAAGTAGGCAAACTCGTTTATGCTATGCCAGCGAGCCGTGTCGACTGCGCCTACGCCATCGGCATGTGTTCGCGCTGCTTAACATTCCCGACTAAAGAAATGGACCGCGCCGCCGATCGTGTGCTAGTATACATGGCACAGAATGCGTCTGATGGCCCCACCTACGATGCGTCCCTCTGCAGATCCTTCGTTCCACGCGTACAGCGACAGTGACTGGCAGACAGATGTGTCCACGTCGGGCTGGGTGCTGATGTACTGCGGCGCTGCCATCGCGTACGCAGCAAACGCCAGCACTCCATCTCCCTATCTTCAACCGAAGCAGAAATCATGGCTGCTTCGCAAGCCGCCGCTGAAATCATGTATGCCGGCCTGCTCTCAGAAATGGGCCTGGACATGTCGGAACCCACTGTATTGTACGTCAACAACTCCGGTGCCGTGAGTCTATCCAAAGACCTCAAATCATGTCAACGCTCCGCCATATCGAGCGTCGGGGTACCTCAAAGTGCGCGAGCTTGCCGCCGCCGGTCACATCATCGTCCGCTATGTGCCGACTGCTGACAACCGCGCGGACCTGCTACCAAATCCTTACCCGCAGATGCCTTTCGCAGGCATACTGATTGCCGTGTTTAACCGTTACAGGCCTCGCGATGCGTCGCGCCCCCCTCCTCGCCCTCGGGTGCCCCGCCTCCGCCAACGCACATTCGATGTTGAGGCCGCTTACCTGAAAGGTAAATTTGAGCACGGTGAGGTCTTGCACGCTCGGCCACCGCCCGGTTATCGTCACTTCGTGCGTTGGCAATTTCCTCTGGTGTGGCGCCTCCAAGTCCCGTTGTACGGCGAAGCTGACGCTGGCCGCATCTGGAATCGCACCCTGGTGCGGCAGCTTGTTGATGTACAGCACTTTGTTCAATCAGAAATCAGAATACAATCCTTGCTACTTCTATAAACGCCTGTCGGATGGCACTCGCATAGACATGGTCATGTATGTGGACGACGGATATGTCGTTGACGCATTCTCGCAAGCCGCTGATGCTGAACTCGACGTTTTGCACGCCGCTTTCACCATAACCATCAAAGACGCGTTCTTCTTCCTGGGCAACAATGTGATCGTGCATGCTTCCCGCGCCGCCTCTGCAGCAGTCCGCTTTGTGGCTGCTCCCTTTGTCGGCGCGACGTAGCGCTCGTCCACTTGTCCGAAATTCTTTACCGGAGTGTGCGGCTCCTTTGCTAAGCTGAGTCGCCGGGGGGGGGTGTTGAACGGATCGGCCCTTGTTCAATGCCTTAGTAATCTATTACCCAGTTACCCAGTAATTTATTACCCAGTTTACCCAGTATGTTCACAACGCGTCATGCGTTGAGTGAAGATTTATTCTCGATGAATTGATTCCTCCCACCGTAACTGGGCACGCTGCGCGCGGCGAGCGGCCCCTCCTGTGGTTTGGGCTTCAC
>CATOSE010000075.1:0-13338 GCA_951812265.1 Taphrorychus bicolor | reverse complement strand
CTGGCACCGTCTGGTTGTCCAGGCACATCTTGCGCCCCATAACTCCGTGGGGGGCTGGTACCCACTTGCCGGAGCCTAGCTTGAAGGAGAGTAGCGCATCCAGTAGCGGTCGGTCGCTGTTTGAGGCACCGATGCGATACGCCTCCATCCGCGTGGGGACCTCGTAGGTCACATGCGGTCGATGCCCCCTCTTCTGGACTCGATAGAGATAGTTGAAGTAGTTGAGGATCTCAGGGCGGAGATCTGAGAGGGTACTGAACACGGGGTCGTATTTCACATGCACATCGCCTTCCTCCCGTGTCGAAGCGAGGACGCGTACCGCAAGTGTCACGCGCCCGTCGAAGCCGGCGGCCAGCGCCTCTCGCTGCCCCTCCTCGGTGCGAATGTCCGCGCTCTCTACCGCTGCCTTCAGCTCGCGGAATGGGACGCTGAGGGGGCCGGTGAGACGCAGCTCGATGGCCGAGCGCGTGGCTTCCACGGGAGCGTCAGGGCGTGAGTCCGAGGTTCCCGAGGGGGCAACCGCCCTGAGCCGTTCTTCGAGGAGTCCCGTGACCACGGTGGCTGCTGTGGCTCCGGCCTTGGAGAGTAGCTCGTTGACGGCGGTGTCCCGATCCTTCAAGGCGAGATCGATCTCGTCGACCACGCTGGCGAGGTGGAGTGAGGCTTTGATCGCAGGCAGCAGCTCGACGTGGAGCCGCTGGCAAAGGCTGTGGGCCTCGCGATCATCGGACGCTCGAGTGATCACGACATTCGTGAGATAGGGTCGCAAACTGCCACAGGCAGAGTGGAAGTGGTGCGTCGCCGGATGGGACTGAGCAGAAGGCCTCCTCCGGGGTCGCTTCCTAGGGGGAAAGTGGCTGGGACTCGGTCCCAGGCCTGTGTGTGTGATCTAGGCTCGCCCTCCCCCTGGAGGCTGCTTTGGATCGTTCGAGCCGGCCTTATAGGGCCGACTCTGACGAGAGAGTGGCCGGGGCTAGGCCCCTAAACCGGTGGCCGAGAGCGTGTCTCTGCGCCTGATCTGAGCGAACCCTCTCGACTGGGCCGCCTTCCGATCGGTCGAAGTAGGTCTCCCTAGGGACCACTTCTAGGGGAGAGTGGCTAGGGCTAGGCCCCTGGGCCGGTGACTGGGAATAGACCCGAGCCTTGATCTGAGCGTACCCCCCCTTGGGCCGCCTTCCGATCGGTCGAAGTAGGTCTCCCTAGGGACCCCTTCTGACGAGAAAGTGGCCGGGGCTAGGCCCCTGCACCGGTGGCCGAGAGCGTGTCTCTGCGCCTGATCTGAGCGAACCCTCTCGACTGGGCCGCCTTCCGATCGGTCGAAGTAGGTCTCCCTCGGGACCACTTCTAGGGGAGAGTGGCTAGGGCTAGGCCCCTGGGCCGGTGACTGGGAATAGACCCAAGCCTGGATCTGAGCGTACCCCCCCTTGGGTCGCCTTCCGATCATGAGTGCGCTGCAACGGTATGGTGTGCGCGCAGATGGGGAGGGGGGAGGAGAATGAGAGGGGGTAAGGTGGTGACGCACCTGTTGTCTACTGATCTGAGCGGGCCTTCTCGACTGGGCCGCCTTCCGATCGGTCGAAGTAGGTCTCCCTCGGGACCACTTCTAGGGGAGAGTGGCTAGGGCTAGGCCCCTGGGCCGGTGACTGGGAATAGACCCAAGCCTGGATCTGAGCGTACCCCCCCTTGGGTCGCCTTCCGATCATGAGTGCGCTGCAACGGTATGGTGTGCGCGCAGATGGGGAGGGGGGAGGAGAATGAGAGGGGGTAAGGTGGTGACGCACCCGTTGTCTAGCAGCTTAATGCGTCGTAGCTCGACTGCGGTCCGGCCCTCGCTGGAGCGAGCATACTCAATGCCATCCAGCACCTCTTGTCGCATCGCCTCCTCGCTCACTGCAAGGCTACGCCATGCGGCAGGGAGACGGGTTGAGCGAAGTGTGAGTCGCAGGCGGTCCACCAGCACTGCGTCGGCGGACGTAGGGTCGACGCCCAACTGAGAGCGGAGCTGTGCGGCGAGCAGCTGTATGGACCCCATTGGGTCATGTCGCCCACCTAGGTTGAGGCACGGCCCACACGCCCCGGCGAGGATGGAGAAGCAGAGAAGGGGTTGTGTTGAGCCGTCTTCGAAGAAGCCAGGGGAAGCCAGCCGCAGGAAGTGAATAGCTAGCTGATAAGCCCTAGTTGCCGCGGCAGCGGCGCCTGCGCCTCCTGGCAGGACAGGGGCAGGTGTGTTTCGCCAGTCAGCGGCCACCAGCTCGAGGTTTGCTGGTGTTGAGAGGACCAGAGTGCGGGCACAGTCCTCCCAGGCCTGTAAGTCACGGTGAACGTTCGCGAACGCGCCGCTAGCGGCGTACTCGGTCTTGATGCGGTCCCAACTTGCATTTTGTAGACTAAACGTCATCGGACTTACGGCGCGCGCGGCAGTCTGATCCGCCGCCGCCCTCCCAACTTTAGTGCGGGGAATGAGAATGCGAGTGAGTGCAGGAGAGCTGATCTGCAGCATGGGGATCGCCGCAGCTCCAGCTGGGGCAGGTTCCCACTCGGCGAATGGAAGCGACGCCACGATTGGATCATTCGCATCGAAGTAGACGAAGCGCGACTCCGAGCTGCCATTCTCAGAAAGAACGGGTCCGAGTCCAGCGGGTGCAGCCATCCTCAGGAATGTGAGAGCAGAGGGCGAAGACTCAATGTAGGTGGGCGAGTGGGGTCGAGTAGTCCCCTCGACTCTTGGATACCCGAAAAACTCCCTGTTTCAACGCTAAGAGCGCGCTCGCGGCACCGGCGGCAGGACGCGGTGTTGCGGCGGCGAATCGGTTGCGAAGAGAGCGGCGGGCAGCGACAAGCATGCACTCCGTATACTATTCTACTTAAGAGAACGGCGGGCAGCGACAAGCATGCACTCCGTATACTATTCTACTTCTGACACACGATACCGGCCCCCCCTGCCCCCCTGGGGGGTCCTTAGCCGTGGCGCTGCGCGGCTCTGGATCTTAGGGACCTCTCGAGAGGGCTACTACATGGCGTAGTGCTTCTCGAGCTCGGTCCCCCCGCCCAACCACCCAGAGGGCGTCCCCGCTGCGAGAAAGTATATCGCGCTGCGCAGAGAACTGACCTCCTCGCTTCCGAGTGACGCGCTCATTGTAGTGGGGGTTAACTTTTAATTCTCGTAGCTTGGGCTCCTAATGTGTCGCCCTGGACGCACTTATTGTTCTGGCCCTGTTGCGCCGGGCGGCACCCATGTTGATTGATCGGTTTGTTTGATTGATCAGTTTCGATGTTTCTTCCCTGTTGCCGGCACGGCCTGGGTGGGCGGGAGGGTTTCACGCGGGGCGGGCGAGGCAGTTGACGGGCACGAGCGTGTCCTCGTACTGCCGCCCGTCCCGTGTTGTGGCGTAGGTGAATTTGACCACCGCCGCCGACGCGGCCGCGGTGACTCTGACTACGGTGGCAGCCCACCCTGCTCCTCCCATCTCTTTGCAGGCATATTTCGGCCAGAGATTGCGTGGGACGACGACTGCGTCGTTGGGTTTGACTGTGTCTGTGATGGGTATGAGACATGCCGGTTGTTGGAGACCTGCTGGCTGCGATGGGTTGTTCTTTGCTCGCTTTGCCGGCTGTGCTGTGGGGCGGACGGCGGCGGGGGCGGCTGGCTCGTCTCCGGCCAGTTGTTTGTCGAAGTGCCTGTTGGTGGAGTGTAGGTTGAGATCGGCGAGGAACGCTGCGTAGCCCTCGTCCCCTTGAACTCGGACCACATTAGTGCTCTGGATCGCGTCTACGTTCTGTCTGGCGGCCGCGTTGATGTAGTTCTCGTGTTCGCGGGTACCCTTTCGGCGATAGCAGTGGAGGGACTCCGGGCACATCCATCGGCAAATGAGTTGGATCATTTCATCTGGCACACCGGCGGCGTGAAGGGCGGTGGCGAGGCCGGCTCTGAAGGAGTGCCATGTATAGAGGGAGGCGACGACGGCGCCGTAGAGGTGGGTCAACACCATGCGTAAGATAGAGTTGAGAAAGCCGTGAGAGTACACGCGCCCCGCCGCATTGCAGAAAAGGGGAGTGGTGTCTCGGTCGGCGACGGTGAGCCCGATTCTCAGTTCCATCGCTCTCAGCATTGCGCACGCGTTGGTGGCGGTGTCCTCGTAGGTGAGCGTCACGGGGAACGGGCAGTGGATGGTTCCCATTTGGTCGGGCTTTGAACGCGGTGGAAATATTATCGCCACGTCTCGCCCAAATCTCATTGATTCTAGCTGGGACCGCGTCGGCTTTTTGATCATGACGCCGTTGATACGCCACCAGAGGGAGGCCCACACGAGGTAGAATATCTCCACGGATCCGTTGCCCACGATCTCGGCGAGGCGGAAGGCGGTGTGCATCATGAAGACGCTGAGGCATCGGAAGATGAAGACGTCGTGGTCGTCGCGGTCCCAGATGCGTGAGCCGACTCGTGCCATGTGCGGGATAGCGTGCATGGCACCCACCATGACGAAGGTCATGGCCTCGGCGCGGCGGGGTCCAAGCGAGTAGGGGCCATGCAGCGCCAAATACATCCGACTGAGGCCGTCGCAAGCTGCTTTGACCAGCCCGAAGCCGGGCATGGCGATGGCCCAGCGTTTGAAGATGCGGATGATCGAGATGGCATAGGCCAGCGCCGAAGCGGGCTTGATGAAATGGCGATCTTTGTTCTTTGGTCTGCAGACCGAGTAGGCGTGGAGGACTAGGCAGGCGAGAAGGTGAGCGTTGCGGGCTGGGTGGTCACGAGTGTCGGCTTCCGTCCGCAATGGCGACGTCTCGTGCACGCCGCACACGTATTCCCAGAATTCCCAGGCGCGCTCGTCAAAGCGGAGGGTGTTGTAGTTGACTCCGCCGTCGACCGCCTCCTCGACTGCCTCCCCGAGCGCGACGAGATTGCTCTCGTCGAGGTTGAAGGCCATGGCCGGATCGTCGCCCTCGGTGAAGCCTACCATGCGTCGCCGTGCGAACCGTTGGCTGGCCAAGCGGAGCGGCGTGGGCGGCTTCGGAGGCGGGGCGGGCGGCATGAGCAGGCCCGCGACGGGTCGCCTGGGCTGAGAGGCTGCGGCAGCGAGGGGCGAGCTGGAGGAGGGGGAGGTGAGACCGAGGCGTCGGGCGAGGGAGCCGGAGGGAGCGGCCCGACTTGGACTGTTGGGCGCGGATGTCGGCACGGCAGGGTCCTCAGCGGCTCCGAGCCGCGCTGCCATGCTGCTGGTGAGTCTGGAGGCTCCGAACGGGGCGAGGATGGAGGGCCTGTCTCCAGAGGAGCCGGCGCGCTGTCGTTTGGCGGGCGGCTCGTCCCGCGACGCGAGGCGGAGGCGGTGGGCTGCTTGAACCACTTGCTCGTACAGGCGGCGCGCCGACGGAGTCAGAGGAACCTCTCTCGGACGGATGCCGAGCTGCGCACAGAGCCTGGAGAACTCTTCGAGCCGCTGTCGAGAGAGCAGATCAGTGAAGGGGTTGCAGTCTCCGTAGAGATGGGTGACGGAGACGTGAGGGGAGAGCGCGCGCCACTCCGGGGTATCGAGGAGGAGCTGAAAGGTCTCCACCATGAGCGCGCCTTTGGTGGACTCCGCGGGCAACGCTCGGGCGGAGCTGAGCGCGTCGGTGCGAAGGACCACAGCGGCTCCGGAGTGGTCGGCCTGGCATGCGAGGAGGAGATAGGAGAAGAAGACGAGGGCGTTGAGGCAGATGCCCAGCAGCTCTAAAACCGGGATCGTGAGATACTCTCGGTCCTCCTCGGGCACGACAAAGTGCCAGAACAACCCGTGACAGAAGCCTCCGATGCCGGGCGCCGCGGCGTCCCCGTCCGCCAGGCAGGCGTCGGAGGTGACGTCGAAGTAGAGTTGAGGGGTAGGCTCAAGCTCACTGCGGAAGAGGGCCTGCTTGACGCTCGTTCCGCAGGTGTTGAACAGAAGGTGGCGCCAGCGCCGTAGCTGCTTCGTCATGAGCTCGTCGCAGAAGACCGGGCCGCTGGGGCCCTGCCTCGAGGCCCCGGACGGGCCGTGGGGCCGGTAGAGGCCGTGCATCACATTGCGGCCCTTCAGGTTGACCGCCCGAAGGTGTTCCAGGAGGCCACAGAGGGATCGGTAAGCGTGGAAGGGCATGCCCCCTCGGAGGGCCTCGTTTACCGCCGCCGTGGCTCGGAGAATCTTATCCTTCGGTACGACAACCAGACCGAGGGCGGGGATGAGGACGACTCCGAGAAACTTGATCCATGACCCCAAGCTGCGCTTCTCCGGAATGGCCATGAGCAGCCCGACGTCGTCGGTCAGGCGGCGCCAGACGCGGAGCCCGGCGAGAGTGCGTTCCACACCCACGAAGGTGGCCTGTATGTCGTCGGTGAACATCCGTATACTGTACATCCGCAGTTGGGGGCAGACGTAGCCCGGGGGGAGGTCGGCTACTCGTGCCGGCGCCGCGATGTCGGGCAGGATAGAGTCAGCGGGCGAGCCCCAGCGCTGGATGGCGACGCAGGGCTCTCCGGAGCGGCGCTGGAGCGCCAGGCGCCGCTCGAACCACGCTAGCTCACCGGGGGAGGCTGAGGATCGCAGCCCGGCCTCGGCCTCGTCCATGTCCTCGCGGTAGAGGTCGAGGAGCGCGTCACTGAAGCGTTGGGCTACGTTGGATGCACCGTGGGTTCCGAAGCCCAGGCGCTTCTCGGACACGAAAGTAAGCCCCGCCTCACGCCTAGCACCATCGAAGTCTGAGGGTCGCGAGAGGAAGACAATGCCCAACTTGTGTAGGTCGCACGGGGCGATGCCCAACTGGCTGAAGTAGTCCTTGGCGTCGTCTCCCATCCCGTAGATAGGGTGCCCTGTGACCTCTCCACAGCGTCGGAGGACAGCGTCATCCCGCATGGCGTGCTCGAGTGAGGGTTTGGTTTCCTTGGGCCACTTGGAGAAGCGAACGCCCTCGCTGCTCGGCGGGGGGTTGTTGCTTGGCAGGCCGCGGCTGGCCAACCACGCGACGAAGTCGGGGCGGTCGTCTGAGACGAAGTGCGCCGGCATGTGGTGAATGTGGGAGGCCTCATTGATGGAGAGTGCGCGAAGGCCCGTCTCATCGCGAGTTTCTACTCGAGGTCCGCCTGCCTCCGTGGTGCGCCGGAAACGCCAAGGCTCTAGCTTGCGCGCCGTCGCGCCCTGGCCGTTGCAGTACATGGGCCAAAAGGGGATGGATCGAGAGAAGGTGTACCACCCCAAGGAGTGGAGACGGTGGAGCTCCTTTTCGACGGACTCGAACCCAAGGGACAACGAAGTGAGGTGGGGGACAAAGACGCTCTGCAGCTCGACGTCGGAGTCGAGGCGGGCCCCCTCCAAGAGGTTCGCTACCAGATACTGATCGGGGTAGTGCCTTAGTCGTGCGCCCAGGTACGGGAGGTTGAAGCCGGTAGAGTGCGGGGCAGACCAATCGGCGACCGTGCAGCATGCGGCGCGACAGTCCCACACTCGGTTCCTTGCCCAAGAGTGGAGCCCGCCTTGCCCAATGGCGATCGGCTTGGGTCGATGGTGCCGCGTCACGGCTGTGGGGGTGACGCCCCCGGCCAGCTGCGTTTCCATATCGAGCAGGTCCCGATGCGTGGCCGCCAGCCAGTCATTCATGCGGCGTTGCGCCTCGGGTAAGAGCATGTCCGCGACGGTGGGGCACGCGGGCGCGTCGGGGGGCGCTGACCTCTGCTGGGGTGGCCGATGGAGCCACGGCAGGGTGAGCGGGCGCTTGACTGGGCTGAGGCGGACCCCGTCGAGGCGCTCGTCGTCAAAGGAGGGCGCGTTGTCTAGCAGGTCTCGCGGCACGAGGCTGGGGTCGAGGGGGATAACTTGCTCGGCCCATCCGGAGAGGAGGGCATCCCCGTCGCTGACCGCCCCGAGGAGGCGGCTGACCAGTAGCTCGTCCGACGACAGCATGGCCTTGATGGCGGCCCACGCAGAGCCGCCGGCCTCCTCTAAGGGTCTCGGTGATACGCTGGTGAGTGTGGCGCCCCCGAACTTGAACGAAGTGCGGCCGAGAGCGGCATCGTCGGCCAAGGTCGGCACCGGTCTGCGGAACATGTCTGCCGTGGCGAAGGCTCGGGTGGCAGGGTCGTGCAGCTGGGTGCCACAGAGGGCCGCGAGGGTACACCACGCGAAGGTGGACCCGCCGCGGAGCCAGCGTTGGCGCTGAGCCGAGGTGCGGCAGATCGCTAGGGGCTCTGGAGCAAAGTCGACGGGCGCAGCGTACAGGTTGAGGCCCGAGGCGTACCTTCCAATCATGAAAACCACGTGGAAGGCGGTCACCAAGCTGGCCACGAGGGTCCGCACTCGCGACATCAATGTGGCGCGGGCGGAGGGGGGTACCTCTACACCGACCGTGGAGAAGCCGTTGAGGTGGGCCCAGACCAGCGGCTGACCTATCACACAGAGGAAGAGGACCGCCGCGGCGCCCTCTGTGAGGATCGGGCTCAGATCGAGCTGCTGCAGGACCTTCGTGGGCGGTGGAGGCGGCGCGTTGTCGTCGACTGGCGCGTCGTCGTAGTCCGCGCCGGCGGTTGGGGCGTCGCTCCTGGGTGTCAGGAGGGCACGGCGCTCGCCGGCTCCAGGCTCTGTCCCAGTCTCTTCCGCTCCAGGTTCTACTCCCTGTTGCGGCGCACTGGAGCGGCAGTCGCCCCACAGGTCGCATGTGAGAGCCGGTGGGGCTGGAAGCTCGACAAGGCCTGCGTGGCCAACGAAGGCCGGGGAGAGTTCAGACGTAAGTAGAGTGGCTGTCCCCGCCGCCCGCCCGTCTCCTGGGCCGCGTCGGCGCTGGTAGGTGCGGGCGTGCAACGGGGGCAGCGCGCGGGGGTGAAGGTGCCCTCGAGGGACGGGGTATCCGAGCGCCGCCCAGGCGGCGGCGAAGACGGTAACCGCGGCCTTGTAGTCGATATGGGGTGGTAAGCCCGGGTGGGTGGGTTCGACTGCGGCGAGGGCGGCTCGGGTGTTTTCGAACGGCCGCCACGTGCTGCGTGCGCGGTCGCGCTGGTTTGGGTTGTCGTGGTCGAAATGGCTCCGTGGCAGGCGTGGAGGGTGTGCGCCGGGGTAAGGAGGCGGTGGGAGTGCGGCAACGTTGCGGGTGGTGAGGCGGACGAATTTGTCCGGCTTGTCCCCATACTCGGCGGTGCGGAATTCGAAGACCTTGACGTCCGCCCAGGCGCCGGAGTCGAAGGCGTCGCCGAAGATGGTGTCGGGCTGTTCGACCATGAGCACCTTGGCGGTGGTTGCGACCACGCAGAACAGCACGAGCACAGCGCCCCAAAAGGCTCGTCCGTCTTTGATCTTGGCTTCGAGGCAGTCGAGGTCTGCTCGGAGGTGCTGGTGGCACGGCGGGAAGAGTAGCGCGCGCTCCCACTGGAGGGCTGTGAGGAGGGGACGGACGTCGCCGCAGAAATGGTGTCCCCCGTGCTCACATAGTCGCTCGTCTGCTGAGATCGCGGCGTAACCTTTCGCTTTGAGGTCAGACCGGGCGGAGGCGCTGAATTCAAATCCCGCGAGGGCGATGTTGCCTTGATGACGAGCTGCCCAGATCTTAACTTGGCTGATTGTGGTGTACGGTAGCGCTTCTCCCTCGCTGTCGTACTCTGCGTCGGCCGCTCGTGAGGCCATTAATCGGGTGCCGGCACTTGCTTTTGTCGAGATGGTGCCGTGAGCGTCCACCAGGGAGAGGTACTGTATGGGGTGGTCGGCTATCCAGTCGTCAAGGCGTTGGGCGAGCTCGGGTGTGACGTCGTCGGCCAGGCCTCGAGAGGCTGTGTGACTGAGAAGGACGTCGAAATCGTCGGGGTCTGCTCCGTCCTCGAGGGCGTTGAGGCATTCAAGCAGTTCTGAGGCGGTGACCGGCGGCGGAGTGGCGGGGGCCCTGTCGAGAACGTGTTCCATGTCGTCGAGGAGGGCTGTCGCTGCTGCCTTGGCGGTCAGAGAGGGGCCCGATTCCGGGGCTGGCGGCGCAGGCAGTGCTGCTGGAGTTGCCGCCCCCTCTGGCGCTGTGTCGACCACTGCGGCGAGATGGCGACCTACCCAGACAGCCACTTCGAGGAGGGCTGTAGCGGTGTGTTCGTCGCAGGGTGACAAGGTGCCCATGTCCCACACTTGGCTCAAGTCGTCCACTCCCAGCATGTGGATGGCACAGTTGTAGAGGTCGGCCACCAACTGCGTGAAGGCCACGTCGGTCCAGGTGTGGCGGATGACGATCAGCCTGCACCAGGACTCGACGGTGGGTGGAAGGTCACCGAGCACCGCCGTTGGCCAGTGGGAGACGTTGAGCAGGATAAGCTCTCGTACCGTTAGTGGTCCACATTTGGTGGCGACGCTGGAGACGCGGTTCTGGACCTGGGGCTTGCTAGCGTGGGCTGCCACAGCGAAACGCAACTGGGGGCCGTCCACCTCTGCTAGGTGTGCTAAGCCTAAGAGGAAGCCGAGCGTGTTGGGGCCGCACTGACCGTCGCCGCCGCACTCGATGATGAACCGCGACGGCTCAATTGCCTGTGCTAGCGTCTTCATCGGCGAGGCGAGGTACATCCTGGGAGTGGCTCGGCTTGCGGACATGGCTGGGCGTGGCAAGGAAGCAAACGACGCGGGCGCCCTCAGCAAGGCCTTGGATTTGCCCATCGGCAGGAAGAGCTGATCCCCTAGCAGCCTGAAAGCGCGAGGACCGCCGAAGTCTGCGCCGGCGTCGGCAAAGGAGACGGATCGTGGAGAGGGTGACAAGCCGCTCGTAGGGTCTCCATCCCCACGGGCGGCTACCGAAAATGCGGCGGGACGTCGCTGCTGCCGCCGTCGCCGGCGGAGCTGGCTGGGCCGTTGTGGTCATAAAGGTACTGGCGCTGGCCGGTGCGTCCGCGTGCGCGCCCACGAGCTCGGCCTCGGCCACGGTCCGCCGGACCTGTGGGTGTGCTGGGCGCTCTGGATCTGAGCACAGCGAGCTCCTCGATGGTGGCAGGGCGTGAGAACTGGGTCTTGTAGGCTGCCCGCTTCGATGGATCAAGAACGGTTTTGTGGGCCGCCGAGGTGGCAGACTCATGCCCCGACTCTCCCCAGTGCCGACAGCGCGAGAAGCGGTTAGCGGGCTTGGTGCAGTTGGGGATGATAGACTCCCAGCACTGACCGTTGAAGTCGAGGTTGAGGTGTGTGGCGAGGGCACGTACGTTCCACACGTCTCCAGAGGCAAGCAAGTAGTTTCGGCTAGGGCCAACCCACATCGTGAGGTGCTTGAGACTGCCCGGGGGCTGGCCTCTGCCTACCAGCGGCGTCTGCCTGTCAGCGGAGAGCTCGGCGACCGTCCTCTTGCCGACCGCCTTCTTCTTGGCGACGGCCATGCTCTCGATGCCCAGCTCGTCAGCGAGCTTCTTGGGGCATTGACTGAGAAGGGGGTAGCCGGGAGTGCGAGCGGCAGTGGGCGCGGAAGAGAAGATGGGATCCTCTCGCTCCTCATTGAGCTTGCGCTCCCGAATGGCCTCGGCTTTCTTGAGCTCGTGCGTCGCCTCGCTGTCGAAGGGGAGCACGTAAGTGTTGAGCGTTTTGTCCAGCGACTGGGACCGGACGACGCTGCGAAGGTGATCGCTAATGAGCTCGAGGGCGACCTCAAACTTCCGGGCAGCTCGGTGGACCCACCGGTAAGCCGCGTCGTCGGTCGGCAGTGTGGCAGACATCTTCAGGTGGTCTGAAAAGAACTCGCCCAAGGTGATCATCGTGTAGCCATGCACTGATCTGTCGGCGCAGCCCATGCCCCGCAGACCGATGTGGATGAACTCGCATACGTCCGTCACGAGGTCGGGCTGGCAGTAGTAGTCGCGTGGGTCGTGGACTACTGGCACCGTCTGGTTGTCCAGGCACATCTTGCGCCCCATAACTCCGTGAGGGGCTGGTACCCACTTGCCGGAGCCTAGCTTGAAGGAGAGTAGGGCATCCAGTAGCGGTCGGTCGCTGTTTGAGGCACCGATGCGATACGCCTCCATCCGCGTGGGGACCTCGTAGGTCACATGCGGTCGATGCCCCCTCTTCTGGACTCGATAGAGATAGTTGAAGTAGTTGAGGATCTCAAGGCCGAGATCTGAGAGGGTACTGAACACGGGGTCGTATTTCACATGCACATCGCCTTCCTCCCGTGTCGAAGCGAGGACGCGTACCGCAAGTGTCACGCGCCCGTCGAAGCCGGCGGCCAGCGCCTCTCGCTGCCCCTCCTCGGTGCGAATGTCCGCGCTCTCTACCGCTGCCTTCAGCTCGCGGAATGGGACGCTGAGGGGGCCGGTGAGACGCAGCTCGATGGCCGAGCGCGTGGCTTCCACGGGAGCGTCAGGGCGTGAGTCCGAGGTTCCCGAGGGGGCAACCGCCCTGAGCCGTTCTTCGAGGAGTCCCGTGACCACGGTGGCTGCTGTGGCTCCGGCCTTGGAGAGTAGCTCGTTGACGGCGGTGTCCCGATCCTTCAAGGCGAGATCGATCTCGTCGACCACGCTGGCGAGGTGGAGTGAGGCTTTGATCGCAGGCAGCAGCTCGACGTGGAGCCGCTGGCACAGGCTGTGGGCCTCGCGATCATCGGACGCTCGAGTGATCACGACATTCGTGAGATAGGGTCGCAAACTGCCACAGGCAGAGTGGAAGTGGTGCGTCGCCGGATGGGACTGAGCAGAAGGCCTCCTCCGGGGTCGCTTCCTAGGGGGAAAGTGGCTGGGACTCGGTCCCAGGCCTGTGTGTGTAATCTAGGCTCGCCCCCCCCCCTGGAAGCTGCTTTGGATCGTTCGAGCCGGCCTTATAGGGCCGACTCTGACGAGAGAGTGGCCGGGGCTAGGCCCCTAACCCGGTGGCCGAGAGCGTGTCTCTGCGCCTGATCTGAGCGAACCCTCTCGACTGGGCCGCCTTCCGATCGGTCGAAGTAGGTCTCCCTCGGGACCACTTCTAGGGGAGAGTGGCTAGGGCTAGGCCCCTGGGCCGGTGACTGGGGATAGACCCGAGACTTGATCTGAGCGTACCCCCCCTTGGGCTGCCTTCCGATCGGTCGAAGTAGGTCTCCCTCGGGACCCCTTCTGACGAGAAAGTGGCCGGGGCTAGGCCCCTGCACCGGTGGCCGAGAGCGTGTCTCTGCGCCTGATCTGAGCGAACCCTCTCGACTGGGCCGCCTTCCGATCGGTCGAAGTAGGTCTCCCTCGGGACCACTTCTAGGGGAGAGTGGCTAGGGCTAGGCCCCTGGGCCGGTGACTGGGAATAGACCCAAGCCTGGATCTGAGCGTACCCCCCCTTGGGTCGCCTTCCGATCATGAGTGCGCTGCAACGGTATGGTGTGCGCGCAGATGGGGAGGGGGGAGGAGAATGAGAGGGGGTAAGGTGGTGA